>JARYGA010042951.1:0-67905 GCA_030545235.1 Helianthus tuberosus
ACGGGTAGATTACGGGTAAGTTAAAGATTAGAAATATGAAGTACCTAGACGGGCCTAGTGACCGTATACTAATTAAATTATAAAAATACCTTACATTTGAACCCACTCCGTTTTTAATGAGACTTGGTTCAAAATGTAGACAAAAATATACTCGTTCTAAAGACATATTCTTTGTTTTATAAAATGTTATATTTTGAAAAGTTATACGCGCCAAACAAGTAAACTAATTTAATTAATTATAATATATCAATTAATTATAGTAATATAATAAAAATAATTACAATTCAATTGAATTGTATACGTAAAGTATGAAATAAAATAAATAAAGAAATAAATAAAAGAATCTTAACTTACACGTAAGTGTAAATTCTAAATATAAAAATAGGGTAGATCTAACTTACATTAAAATCAAAACATTTGCATGGTGGACATCTAACCACTTACGTGTCTGTCAATATAGGCTACGTGTAAGTTTCCAAGGACATTGGAAGTAGTATAAAAATGGGAATAGAGTACACACTTTCAATTTGCTCAGTAACTTTTTCCTTTCGCCATCTCCTTCAAATATATACTTCTAATCTTTATTTTCAATAAAAATAATAGCAATAAAGCCATGCCCCATTTTAAGTGTTTTAACTCCCGATCACCGTTACCCTGTCCGATTGATCTGAGCCCCATAACACATGTCAAGGCTTTACCCGACTAAGTTATTGGGATTCTGTCTCGTGACATAGGGACAAGGTTGAATGAGGGGCACTATACTTAATACGAGTACATTATATATATTTTTAAATAGTTCAGAAGTTATACCCAAATTTCTACCAGGAGGTTTTCTAGTTGAACCCTAAAGTTATAAAGTGGGTCCATTCTCTTTTCTCACTATTTTATTCCCTTTTTCTTTATAAATATAATTATATTCAAAAATGTCCCAAACCATAACAACTCTCATCAAAACTATTATATTATTATTATTATTATTTATTATATTTTCTCTAAATAGGAAACCCTAATTGAGACACCCAAGTGATTCTACATAAACCATAACAATCAGAATCAGGATCAGGGCCCCTAAAACTCAGGGGGGTATTTCCTACTTAATGATTATCCTTATAACTCGTTGTAAAATATGAGATTCTTCGATCCGTCGACTCAGCTAATCTACAAACACACGTGGCAACCATATGATAAAAAGTAACCCGTCGCGCCACGCGACAGGCGCATATGTTCCTGTCGCGACACGCGGGGGAACCATTTTTCAAATATAAATAGAGGGGTGTGGGACTTGATTTCCTGCGTTCTTTCGACGTTCAAATTCATTTCGTACGTCGAGATATCACCAGATTACTACCAAACACACACATAGCACGAAACGCTGCTACGATACAGGGTATTAACTTGATCGCTGCTACGATTCAATGTCCGATCGATTGAAACTATCCGATGGATGTTTTAGTACTATCCTTTGTCATTCGTTGTGAATCCGATGGATGTTTAAGTAATTGTACTTTGTCATTCGTTGTGAATCCGATGGATGTTTAAGTGATTGCACTTTGTCATTCGTTGTGAGGGTTTTAATCTCGTGAGTTATCGTAAATGCTGTATTAGTTACTTACCTAGTTCGTATGCACTAGGTTACAAGGCTTATCTGTAGACTAAACTTTGCCCGTATGAATCTTCATGCTTATAATGTGAGTCATTCTCTTTTTATCAAATTACTTTCAAAAGCATGTTTATTTTCAAAGGTTATAATTACAGTGATTAAGTTTATGTAATCACCAAGTTACAGCGGGTATGTGGGGTTTTGTATACATTACTTGATAATCTTCACCATTGGGGCAACCAAGGGGTGATATGACCATAGTCACAGACACCATTGGACGAATGGGCCAATGGGTCGAGTGACAAAATACTGTGGGTAGTTGGTTGATATCTGAAACATTGTAATATCTCTTAATACTGTAAATTATAACAAACATGTCATTTCAGTAAAAATGAATGAACTCACTCAGTATTTCCCGCTGACAAAACCTTTTTAACACGTGTTTCAGGTAATTACAGTAGATTGGATTAAGAGATGGATACGGCACTGAAAGGCTTCAAGAAGTGGCTTATTTTATTAATTAAATCAAATTAAGAAATATTGTTTTATGTAATAGGATTTATCCCTTATTAAAGCTACCTTTGTAAAACATGGGTTATCCCATCTATATCCGGTGTTTTCTAAACTCTGATATTTTTCCTAACTCACGGTCCTGATGAAATTCCGCTGCAATATTTTTCAAAATAATCACCGGTACCACTTGGCTGTTCGCGGCTCCCGATTCCGTCCAGGGTGGGTCGGGGGTCGTGACAGTTCTATCCTAAACATCACTTCCCAATTGAATCGACCAGTCACAACCTTCATCGACTTGTACCATAAGAGTCTGGTTGGCATTTGATGCTCCTGCTTGATTTGGATTGTTCACAGGCATCAACGTACGCTCGTTATTCCTGTTTTGATCCTGATTCTGATTCTGTTGGTTGCCTTGATTCCTTAAAGGATTATGGTTCCCATGTTGAGCTGGTTTGGTACATTCTCTCTTGAAGTGACCACGTTCACCACAATTGAAGCACTTGACTGATTGTTTATCGAACCCATACTTGGTATCTCTCTTGCTTTCCAAGCTGTTTCTACCAGTCCTTTCCATGAACTCTTTAGCTCGCCTGACCGCACTAGCAAAAGCCCACTTGATATCCATTATATCCATTTCCTCCTTATCGATCTGCTAATAATCTTCTTGTGTCAGATTGATGTTTCCAATCTAACCTTCTATTAACCCACAATACGCGCTCACCAATGTGTTTAATAGCTCCATATGATCCTTAGCTACTTCAACACTTGCTTTAGAGAAATTTAAAGTGTCGAGCCGAACTTTATTTGGATTAGATGGCTGACCGGCAGATGAAGTGCTTCCATAACAAGCTTGTTGTGGAACTAGTAGTGGATTTCCGTACAAATCAGTTGCTACAGAAGACCATTGGGCTTGCTGCTGGGGAGCTGGCTGTAGTGGATTTCCATACAAGTCTGTTATTCTTTGTTGCTGAGGAACTGATTGTATTGGATTTCCATACAAGTCAGTGCTTGAGACAAAAGCCGTTTGTAGCGGAGCATGTATAACAGGTCTTGCAACAGTGCTAGAACCTCCACAGTTACCATAATACATATCAGAATTTTGTTGCACTGGAATCCGTTTTGCCTTCCTGATTTCTTCTTGATCTTTGTTCTCCAAGAGCTGAACGAAATCATTGATGTTTGTCATAGCCAAGGTGCCATTGTATTTCAAGATTTCCAAGAAACCATTCCATTGAGGTGGCAGTGCATCGGCAAACTTTGTGACAACCTCTGCTGGAGTTGTTGCTACCTTATAATTATTCAACTCAGTCAGCAGGTGATAATATCTACTTGTCAAATTTGCCAAAGATTCTTTTTCCATACATGTGAAGCCATCAAACTCTTTCTTGAGTAAATCATGTCGCAATTGGCGTGACGCTTCATTTCTAGACCTCTCGTCTTCAATGCATCCCATAACCGCTTTGATGTCTTGAAGCTGATAAACTGATGATATATATCCTTGTTCAACGCCTGATTTAGAATAGCCTATGCTTTCTTTTCTAAATCATATGCCTTTTTCTCGTCTTCCGTAAGATCTGTAAATGTCGCGGCAGTTGAAGCGGCAACATCAAGAGCTTGATCGAAATCTGTAGTAAAACATAACTACAGTTCCGTGTTTTGCCCAAGGACATACGTATGGAATCTTTCTTCCCATCCAGGATATTCATTCATGTACATTAGCTTCAGTGGACGGTTAAGGCTTCCGGTTTCGCTCTCGCTTAAAAGTATAATTTGAATACTTTGAGTTTGATTTGAAACAAACGCCCATTGACCTGTCGAAATTGGATTCGCTTGCGATGGAATAGACGAAGATGCGGGTGCGGGAGATTCGGCCCATGATGGTGACAAACCCGTGCTTCTATACTTACTCTCCGTATTAGATGCGGGTGTGGGAGATTCGGCCCATGATGGCGATAAACCCGTGCTTCTATATTTGCTCTCCGTATTGGATGGAATACCCCACCAGTCTGGATTCATTTTGAATATATAATACTGAATACCTGCTAAAATCACTTAAAAAAACTGTTAAACAAATTTTTGAAAGCTTCTGTTTAAAAAAAAAATTCGAAGTGAAAGCGACGAAAAACAAAGTGACGAAAGATGTGGTCTTTCGTCAAAGACCAATTATGGCGAAATACATATGTTTCGTCGAAGATAAGTCCAAAAGTGAGATGGGTGTTTCGTTGACTAAAGGGACACAAAATAGGAAAGATATTTTTCAAAACAAGTAAATCTTATCTTCTGACACACATATGATGGGTAAACCCACTTTCAAACACACCTTCCCTTTAAGCCATACCTAAACATCTCAATTTTCAACGTACATCATTTCAAAGAACTACTTTTTCAAACAATATTATAATAATATTTTCAATGATAATTCACCCAAACACATAAAGCAAATTCAAATCAAAACCCAGAATATATGAGGAAACTGATGAATATATGAAGAACACCAAGAACTCCGGTGAAATATATGATGATTCCGGTGAAACTTATGAGTTTTCCGGTGACCGGAGAAGTTTTTTGAAACAAATTTTGCTTGAAACTTCACTAAAAACCAAATATTAACATGTGTACATGAAGTTTAACATGGTTTTTATAAGAACTAACAGCAAAATATCATGAATTTCAAAGTTTTAAACCGTAAGACTTCAAGAAACAAACTTTGATAACTCGACACATGGCTCGGTTTTAACAAGGAAGAGAGCCATGGCTCTGCTACCACTTGTAGGTCCAACTAGCGGAGGATCTAGTCTCCTAATCCTTGTATACGAACAGACCCGGTTGTGCGGAATCCAACTGGGAAAGCAAACCGAGTTCGAGATAAACACGAGACAATGATTCAACGTTTAACACATACGATTGTATATATGAGACGAGTTCAGTTTACAAGATAACAATATAAGTTTCACAAACAATAAGCTCTCTCACATTTCTCTCGGTTGTCTGTGTTCTACTCTGTCTCATGTCTTCAGTTGCTGTATATATATAAGCAGCAAGGCGATGAAACTGTTTCAGCCGACGAAATCCCTCGACGAAACACCAATGTGACGAAACAAAGTATGTTTCGTCACACTCCCAAGTCGACGAAACATATGTTTCTTCAACAGAGTTTTATCAACAGCAGGTATAGCAGGAGTTTCATCACAGCATGGGAAGCAGGAGTTTCGTCATCATCAACAGCAGGAGTTTCGCCATCAGCAGACTTGACCGGGTCTTTTGTCACAGGACTGCATTCTGCAGACTCAAAGACATCAGCAACAAACAGACAGTTCAGCAAAATTCATTGAGACTTGATGGAGGAAATCAAGTCTTGTAGCGATGTCGAAACGAGCGAGTCGCATCCACACTCATGTATCAACACTCTTATCAGACTGCCTTTATGGTAACTGCTGCAACCTCGACTAGTAAGGTAAACACCGAAACTCCTAGTGTATGCAATGATTGTATAGAACTGAAACATAAGCTAGAAGTAGTAACTAGTCACAATCAGGGTTTGGTAATTGACCTTTCGAAATGCAAGGAGGCAAACATGGCTTTAACTCACAATGCAAAAGATTTCAAATCTGTCATTGAAACGCTTAAGAAAAGTGTATCTGAATTAACTAAAACAGTTTTGAACAAGCAAACGGGTATTAATAACTATATTAATATCATTGAGGAATTAAAGAAAGAGTTAGCCATTCCCAAATGCGAGCATGATGCGATCAAGCTCAAATTGGAGAGTTATTCTAACTCCCGATATGTGCTTGATCATATCATCTAGGTTCAGAAGCTGAAAGGGGATGTTAAGTGCATTGGGTATAAGTCGTGTCTACCTCCATTGAGACACAATTATACCAAGTTGCCAGATGAGAAAGAAATGCCACGGTTTGAACCATCTGTACCTCTTAATCCCGAAGAGTTTGCAGCAGGTTTAGGGTTCAAACTGGATGATTCATCAAAGGAATCTGAAAAGACAGAAAATGTGTCTTGTGCTATGGAACAAAGTCCTCCAATAGTTGAGGATTATGTTTCATCAGATGATGAATCAGATGATGAATCGGATGAACCAGATTCGAGTTATGATGATCAAACTCTTGACAAGAAGAAAGGAGTAGAAATTCCTGCAGAGAATCACATTTTGTGTGATCCTCCTACTCCCGCTGCCCCCGTTGTGCAATTGGATGCAAAACAAGAGATTGATTCAATCAAATCTGTGGAAAAATCTGTGTCTACTTTTGAGGGAGAAAATGTGTTGTATATTTTGGTTGGTGGTGATAAAATTTACTAAAACAAGGATTTCTCAATTAAAAATGTTAATCCATAAATGATTGAAAGAGTTTTGGAAGATTCTACCAGTAAGTTTTTGGGTAAGGCGATCCCGAGAGTTACAGTAACTCAGTGTGATCCTATTCCAAAATCTGAAGTTAGAAAACAATACGGCAATAAAAAATTACCAACTGAGAAACAACCAATCGCCTCTAAAGGTAAACAACTGAAAAAACAAGCTCAAACACCTAAGTTTGAACAAAAAGGAGCTCGAAACAAGAAAAAGGGAAGGGATGTTAAATTTGCGGCCTCAAGCGGTACTAACAAAATTGAGACTTTTGAAAACAAATCCAATACTGATTTTGTTCAACAAGTAAAAATTTTGAAACGTAATAGTGATAACAATTACACTCAACATACAAATGGGTGTGATAATGAAGCTAGTACCTCAAGGCCCTCAAGTTCAACATCGGGACATCGATCAGAATCTCCTAAATTTGTTGAAAGAAGAACATGCTTTAAATGTGGGGAATTTGGGCATATAATAAAAAATTGTACAAACCCACCAAAGCCAAGGTTTGTTGAAAAAGCCCCTCCTGAAAAGGATTACCAACGTCGTCCTGTGTCACCTAAACAAGACAAACAAATTGTTAAGGAACAAGAAGCAAAACAACGACATAAAAATGTTAAGGTAATTGAAAAGGATTTAAAACCGGATGTTGTTGAAAAGGGACCAAGTTCATCAAATTCGTTAAAACCAGAAGTGTCTAAATCTGTAAATAACAATCAATCTGGTAAACGGCAACAATATTGGAAACCTAAAACCGGTACAGTTTCAGGGGGAGGCACACCATTCCAAATCATCAAGAGATCGAAATAACATTTCTTGATGATAAGGGTCGACCCAAGACCATTAAGGCTTGGGTCCCCATCTCAAACTGATTGTTTAATGTGTTGTGCAGGGTGTTCTAGGAGGAACTGTGAATAGTCTTTGGATTGTTAACAGTGGAGCATCCCGGCACATGGCAGGCGACTTAAGGCTCCTATACAATGTGAAAAGCATTAGGGGAGGTTATGTTGCTTTTGCTGGAGATAAAGGCGGATACATCACTGGAGAAGGAATGATTTCCAATGGTGTTGTTAGTTTCGACAAGATCAATTATGTGCGTCAAATTGATCACAATCTTCTTAGTGTTTCGCAAATCTGTGACAAGAAGTTCACAGTACATTTTGATGATACAGTGTGACAACCCTCAAAATTACATGTATCCGTACGATTAATTAATGTTAATTAAAGTACTTGATGACTGTGCTGAATTACATAACTGCTTTCTTACTACTGCGTCACACTTACATGTGCTTTTTAACATACTAGTCTTGTGCAGAAAATTGACTAAATGGTCCTGTATGCTTTCCTAAGTGTTGGGAATTAATTGTGACACAAAAAGTTATAAAAAGGACACTAAACGGAATAATTAAACACTTTAACGAAACGGTATCTAACCGAACAACCGGACATTACCCGGGACACTAATTTTTTGTCAAATACATTGTTTAATTATTTCTTGGCTAGTCATGATCCCCGTACACCATATCACCCACTAAAATACCCACTAACTAACAGATGGAATTATATACTTAGAATTGAACTTGCACTTACCAACTTGTTACAAAAGTTACATCAAACCCCCCCCCCCATACCCGATTTCGGTCACCCAAGGGACAACGCCGATGGGTCGAGTTCTTGAATGATTATGAATGCGCTATCAAATACCATCCGGGCAAGTCCAATGTTGTGGCTGACGCCCTCAGTCGAAGGGATACTATACCTAAACGTGTGCGAGCGTTACAACTTACCATCCAATCTAGTCTTCCTGCCCAAATACGAGATGCTCAGGTTGAAGCGTTAAAGGCAGAGAACATCAGGGCTGAGTCCTTACGAAGATCGAGGAATCGGTTAGAACAAAAGGAAGACGGTGCCTACTATGTAAACGGGCGCATCTGGGTGTCACTTTACGGAAATAGATGAAGCACACAAGTCTCGATACTCAGTACATCCTGGTTCGGATAAGATGTACCACGACTTAAAGAATACATACTGGTGGCCTAGCATGAAATCCAACACAACAACCTATGTCAGTAAATGTTTGACTTGTGCGAGAGTCAAAATCGAGTACCAGAAACCATCAGGCCTACTCCAACAACCAGAGATCCCGACATGGAAATGGGAGCAAATTTCCATGGATTTCGTTACTGGCCTGCCTAGATCTCAACGCGGAAATGACACTATTTGGGTGATAGTGGATCGATTGACTAAGTCTGCACACTTCTTGGCTATCAAGGAAACGGATAAGTTTTCTACTCTAGCAGACGTCTACCTGAAGGAAGTAGTATCAAGGCACGGAGTGCCAACCTCCATCATTTTTGATCGTGACTCACGTTTTACATCTGAGTTATGGCAAGCTATGCACAAGTCCTTTGGCTCTCGATTAGACATGAGCACGGCGTATCATCCATAGACGGATGGGCAATCTGAACGCACCATCCAAACCCTTGAAGACATGCTTAGGGCATGTGTAATCGACTTTGGTAATGGCTGGGAAAAAACACCTCCCGTTAGTGGAATTTTCGTATAATAACAGCTACCACACCAGTATCCAGGCCGCTCCGTTTGAGGCATTCTACGGACGTAAATGCCGATCACCTCTTTGTTGGGCAGAAGTTGGTGACAGCCAAATCACAGGCCCAGAACTTGTGGTAGACACGACTGAGAAGATTGCTCAGATACGACAACGAATGGTGGCAGCTCATGACCGTCAGAAAAGCTACGCTGATAAGCACAGGAAACCACTCGAGTTCCAGGTTGGGGATCGGGTGCTACTCAAAGTCTCACCTTGGAAAGGTGTAGTTCGTTTTGGCAAACGAGGCAAACTCAATCCGCGTTATGTCGGACCGTTCGAAATCATTGAGAAAATTGGCAAGGTCACCTACAAGTTGAATCTACCTGCAGAACTCAGCGGAGTTCACAACGTATTCCACGTGTCAAATCTGAAAAAGTGTCTGTCAGATGAGACCCTCATAGTTCCTCTCAAGGAGCTCACTATCGACGATCAGCTGCGATTCGTCGAGGAACCAGTAGAGGTTACTGATCGAGATGTTAAGATTCTCAAGGGCACCAGAATACCTATTGTTCGAGTTCGTTGGAACTCCCGTCATGGCCCAGAGTTTACCTGGGAACCAGAAGACCAAATGAAACTCAAGTATCCCAAGTTGTTTAAGAAAAGTGCAACCACTACTGAGGCTGAAGCTACTGCAGAATTTCGGGACGAAATTCCAAACCAACGGGGGGATGATGTGACACCCCAGGAAAACCTGGAAAACCACGCAACTTAACTAGCTTCCTCAGTAACCACGTGCTAAATTTCGGGACGAAATTTTCTTAACAAGGGGAGAATGTGACAACCCTCATAATTACATGTATCGGTACGATTAATTAATGTTAATTAAAGTACTTGATGACTGTGCTGAATTACTTAACTGCTTTCTGATTACTGCGTCATACTTACATGTGCTTTTTAACATACTAGTCTTGTGTAGAAAATTGACTAAATGGTTCTGTATGCTTTCCTAAGTGTTGGGAATTAATTGTGACACAAAAAGTTATAAAAAGGACACTAAACGGAATAATTAAACACTTTAACGAAACGGTATCTAACCGAACAACCGGACATTACCAGGGACACTAAATTTTTGTCAAATACATTGTTTAATTATTTCTTGGCTAGTCATGATCCCCGTACACCATATCACCCACTAAAATACCCACTAACTAACAGATGGAATTATATACTTAGAATTGAACTTGCACTTACCAACTTGTTACAAAAGTTACATCAAACCCCCCCCCCCATACCCGATTTTGGTCACCCAAGGGACCCACCCCCATACTTCCTAGATTACATCTAAATATTATATTGGATTGTTTGCTTGTTGTGTTGAACAAGATATTAGAAAAAGGATTTTAAGTATGGTGGAAGATTATAAGAGATCCTACACATCACTTTCATATCTTCCACTAGATCACACCCCTCTCTCACATCTTTCTCTCCCCTCTCGGCTCACATACAACCGCCACCACCACCACCACCATATCATCACCACATTCATCCATTTCTAAGCTTCATTCAAAGTGTTAGAAGGAGGATCAAAGGAGCTTGAAGTTGTAGATCATCAAGGAGCTTCATTACTTGCTTTCTCACACCATTTTCACCACCATTTTCACTAGAGATCTTCCCTAGCTATAAGCTAGTAGTAAGTCTTGATTTACTCTTGTTTACTCCCATTTTTGAGTAGTTAAAAGTTGAAGTATGATGAATATTAAGAACACTAAGAACATGAACTAAAAGATTTAAACATAAATCTTTACATAAATGGATGAAACATAATGAAACATTACTAGAATGAAGTGTTGTTAGTATGATGTTGTTTGGTATATGTTGATGCTTGCTTGTGATTACTAGAAATACGTTGTTGATCACTAAACATGTTAACGGAATCAATCGAGCACGCGTTAGAAGGTTGAGAGCTGAAAACAGGAAGCTGGTTGATGTTTACAGCCAACTTCAGTTGGCTGTAACCAGATCATAACTTAACGAAAACTTGATTTTCTTGAGTCTATAACGTGTTATTTCGAAATACGGTTCTAATGGCACTGGAATCATAATTTTTTGACTTATTTTTAAAGGGGTCATTTTTCACAGCAGCAAAAGCTGCGTTTTTACTGTAGAAAATATGTGTTATGTTTTTCGTCATAACTTGAAATCTGTGTAGAATTAGCTTATGAAATTTGTACTGTAGATGACCACTGATGTCTATGTAATTCTCCAACTGTAATTTCATCAATCGGACTTACGATGAATTTTAAATAAATTTTTCCGTGGACTGCAGTCAGAAATTGATGAATCTGATTGCAGTCCGGTAAATGATTTTTTATAAAATATTGGTAGTGAATTGGATCCCGTTATTTTTACAAAATAATATTTGGATCGTTTAAGACCTTTTGTAAAAAGTTGGGAATTTTTGAAATAGGGTAACTATTTTATTAAAATTTCCGAAAACAGCCCAGTTTTGAATGTAAAAGCTGAAACGACATAAGTAGTAATTTGCGTGTCTAAATGTCGGGTAGGTTATCTGAGAATGATCTAACATGTTATATGTCAATGAAAGTGTTATGTGCAATGTCGTATGTTTGCTTATGAACGGGAATAGATGGGAAGTTTATATGGGCACGAACCGTTAAAGTGATGCATGTTATGTGATAGATGCGTGTAGGAACTTCGTGCTTATTTGAAGTCACTAATAAACTAAGTGGTAATCATACTAGGACGTGATTGACCGACCTTGACTGTTAGCTATTTTTTAGAGTCAAACCGAGCAACCGAGGTGAGTTCACACTCTTAAGGCATGGGATTCCCGGTGGGTTGGGAATGGGATTGAATAGCTAAGACAGAACTTGTACTTTCACCACTACTAGACTACTTACCTCTGTCCTCGGATTGGGAAGGACGCCAGCGCTAAAATATACGTACTCACTACGTACCTCCGTCCTCGGATTGGGAAGGACGCCAGCGCTAAACCTACGTATTCACTACGTACCACTGTCCCCGGATTGGGAAGGGCACCAGCGCTAAACCTACGTATTCTTATACGTAACTCTGTCCTCGGATTGGGAAGGGCACCTACGCTAAACCTACGTATTCAATACGTACCTCTGTCCTCGGATTGGGAAGGACACCTATATATACATCTAGTCTAGTGGTTTTACAACATGGGGTAGCCCCCACCGTTTATGGTTTGGAAAACAAGGAAAGTTGATTTAACCTGCAGTTGCAAACAAACTCATAGTTCTTGAAAAACTACTATATAACGAATACCTACTGTGAACTCGCTCTACTTTGTTGTTGACTCGTTGTTACATGCCTTGCAGGTCCTTAGATACTTATGGAGCTTGCGCGAGGAGGAAGTCGTTGTGGGATATGGACTGTCGAGTCCCATGTTAAACAATTAAATTTATGAACTTATTAAACTTCTGTTTTGGTTTCACGTCTTATGCTTCCGCTGTTAAATTCGAACTTGGTTAACTAGATTTTGGTCACCAATTGTATTGTGGTTGGTTTTATTTACTTAACTACGTTGTTCAATATGATTGGTGGCTCGATCCTGGTCATGTCACGCCTCCAAGCGGTGATACTCCGCATGGTGGATTTTGGGGGTGTGACATACAGGTTGTTATGTGCTGAAACCTGGTTTCAATATTCCCAAAGAATGGATTCTGTTGATGGCTCCAAGAATTAATGACTTGTATATTCTTGATATGAGCCAAGCTATTACCACGTCTGCACAAGTTACATGTTTTGTCTCAAAGACCACAGAAAAGGAGTCTATATCTTGGCACAGACGTATGGGTCACATTCACTTGAGGAAGATGAACCATCTGGTGAGAAATAATCTTGTGAATGGTGTTCCTATCAAGAGTTTTCATTTGCTAGACGTCTGTGTATTATGCCGAAAAGGAAAGCAAACGAAGAAGTCCCATCCAATCAAGAAAGTCAACACTGTCAATATGCCTCTTGAACGTCTTCATATGGACCTCTTTAGACCTATGAAGCACAAGACTACGTTTGGAGATGCTTATTGTTTGGTAGTTACTGGTGACTATTCAAGATTCTCATGGGTATCGATGATGGCACACAAAAGTGAGACTCCAGGAATCTTCAAAATTTGCTCACTTTACCCGAGAATTTGTACACGTTGAGGGTAAAGCGAATCAGAAGTGACAACAGCACGGAATTCAAGAATCAGGTTATGGATGAGTTTTGTGCTTCTAAGGGAATTCTGCATGAGTACAGTTCTCATTACACTCCTCAACAAAATGGTGTCGCTGAGAGGAAGAATAGAACGCTTATCGAGACGGCAAGAACTATGTTAGTGGAGTCGGAGCTTCCTGTTCAGTTTTGGGGGGAGGCTGTGGCTACTGCTTGTTATACTTTGAATAGAGTTCTTACTGTTAAAAGGCACAGGAAAACATGTTTCGAATTGTTGCACAGAAGGAAACCGGATGTATCTTACTTAGAACCTTTTGGCGCTCCATGCACTATGATTGATCCACATGGCAAGTTTGGTCCAAAGGCTATCGAAGGCTTCTTTCTTGGGTATGCTACTCCAAACTGTAGGGTGTGGAATCTGACAACTAAAAAGATTGAAGAATGGGGTGAAGTCAGGGTTCAAAGGTACACTTAATGTGTGAGAGCTCCGGGTGCTCTGATTCCATTTATTGGTGCAGTTTTTGTGTCCGATGTTGTTCGAATAGTTTAGTTTGTATTTTATGCTGATTATGTAATAGTTAGTGAAACAGTCAAACAAATGTGTATTGACCCACTCGTTTGAAGTGGTCAAACGAGAGTGTTATGGGTTTGACTGTGTGTGTGTGCAAGTGAAGTGGGTGTGACTATAAATACCACCCCTTGTCTTTCATTTGCACTAGAAAGAGTTAGAGAGTGTGGGTGAGCTCATTGAGAGTTCAAAGTGAGTTCTATTGTGTGGGGGAGAGATCACCACTTGGTCTCTCCCCGGATGTATACTCCTTTGGTATTAGTTCGGTTAGCTTGTAATCAGGCCGACTTGTAACGTTATACTACCGATTAATACAAAGAAGTTGTGTTTATCCATATCTAATCTCTCCCGTCTTGAACTAATCTCACACTAATCACGGTTTCGGTCCCGAAACACGGTCCTACAATTGGTATCAGAGCCGTGGTGCCCGATTTAGTGAACCTAACAGTTTGCTAAGTCACATGTGCTCTAAATCTGTGATTTTTGTGGTTTTTGTTCAAGATGTAAAAAAGGTGAAAATAAGTAAAACCCATATCTGACCCGAATGGATGGGTCTGACCTGAAACGAAATGGATCAGAGAGTTAGGTTTTCTGTTTTACACCAAGAAAAATCATGTTTTCATCTTGTTTTGAAAGTATTTCTTCAGATCTGCATAAGAACAGCTTGCTGTTCTTCACTATGTTCTTGAAAAAATGGTGGCGGCTGGTTAAAGAAACTAGGTCTTCTTCTGCTTATGACGAAACACCTGCTGATGCTGTTGACGAAACACCTGTTGAAGCCAGTGACGAAACACCTACTGATGCTGAGTCGACGAAACAACTCGACGAAACATCAGCACGACGAAAGACACCTGGCGAAACACCAGAGATGGCGAAAGACTTGCTGGTTTTTCGTCATGAGCAAGCTAAACAGAGATTTGTCAACAACAAGCAATGTGATGTTTCGTCGGACCTTGCTTTGTTTGAATCAAAGAGAGTAGAAGGTGGATAATAACATGTGATCGAAGAAAAGAGCTGTTGGAGGCTGTGTATCGCAGAGAAAGGAGAAAGACCTAGAAGATGATGTTGGCAGTTGGCATTTTTGTGTCTAGGTTTTGTTGTTGGCTGTTGAACATGTAGTGTGGGCTTGGAATTTCTTTTGGGGGGGGGGGGGGCACTAGGATCCATGATGTCACGTATTGTTGGCCCAAATGTGTAATGATGGTGCTGCACATGGGTTTTCTTAATGTTGAAGGCCACCAGATAACAGAATATATATATATATATAATATAATAATAAGTGGCGTTGGATTTTTATGTTGTTATGGGGTCCACTTACACTGATACACACCAGGCTCTTTGGAATGAATTAAATTATGAACATGGGTTCATGATGTCAGCCAAATGTCGACAGAAATGTGGTTTGGGCAGCTAAGTTTCTTTCTCTTGGGCCTCACTGATTATTAAGGAATGTTTGCTGGACACTTCCTTTTAATGGGCCATAATCACATGCGCTTGGGCCAGTTTCCATGGTGGGCCGCAATGCTGGTCTCTAATATTGGTTTTCATTGGGCTGTCCAGATTCCAGGAGTGGTCTCTTGGGATTTGGCAATGGATAAATTTTATTTGGGCCGAGAGTACAAGATTATTCTAATGGGTCGCGAACAAAGTGGGGTCGGGTGTTCGCAAAATTTATTTGAACCGTGCTTCTACATGTAAACGTCAAATTTGTACGGGTTTTGGGAGCGCGCGGGATGATGCGGCATGATGAAAACTTGATTTTTGAAAAATGTGGGGTAGTCACGGTTACCGATGCAAACATCAAATTTTTGTGACTTGACAACTATGGGCCAAAAACGGTATGTTCACTTCCGCACGTCAATGTTTATGATTGTTATCGGTTATTCGTAAATGTTCGAAAGCATTTTGTTTATTGTCATATTCTTGCATTTGGAAACAAACGTATGAACCTGGAATGTCAATACCGGTCCTAACGAGTTCACAAAGTCTTTGGAGGGATACAAGTCGGATCCTACGGGGTGCTAGGCGACTTTCTTTATCAACTAGAATATGCAAAGAAGAAAGCATTTTGTTTATTGTCATATTCTCGTATTTGGTAACGATTGAATGAACCTGGAATGTCAATACCGGTCCTAACGAGTTCACAAAGTCTTTGGAGGGATACAAGTCGGATCCTACAGGGTACTAGGGGACGTTCTTATTCAACTAGAATATGTAAAGAAGAAAGTCATTTTCGTGATTTTTCGAACAACCGAGAACATTCAGTGAAGATTGACGATAGTTCCGCTCAGTGGAGGGAATTGGTGAACATTTGAAGAAAAATTCTACTCAGTGGAGAGAATTTTTTTCTGTAAAATTGACGACAATTTCTCTGAAGTGGAAAGAATCTGTTAGGGTTTAGAGATCTTACCAAAGAAATGGGGGGATAAAAATTTTCATATGTTGAATTTCTTCGGTAAATTTCTAAACGCAATCACAGGTGGTAGAGTTTGTGATTTTCTGGTGATACTAATGTTTCAGCGTGGAATGTTTTGCACAGACACATAGTTGAGGATTTTAATTAATTCTCCGGCCAGCGTGAAGGGTTTTGCACGGAAACATACATGTATCTAAAGTCGACAGTAGTTTCAAAGAGCTGTTCACTGAAGACCTGGGGGAATCTTTATGAAAGCTGATAGTTCAAAGCTGAAGACCTGCAGGATTCAGTTTTGGGTTTGATGTTTCTTTGGGATTTTACAGGGATCTGGGGTAACTCAATTCGTTGAGTTTGCAAACGATGTACTTGGCCAAGCTGATATCCTAAGTACTGATGCTGAAGATCTGTAGTGCTTTACTTGGTCAACTTCACAAAGGCGAGACAATGAGATCTGGATGTAGTTCAACTAAGCGTGCTGTTTGGTTGAGCTTGCAAGGGATACACTTGGTCTAGCTGACTTTCCTGAGTGTTGATGCTGAAGATTAAAGTGCATTACTTGGTCGTTTCCACAAAGACGGTTTACAGAAGACAGTTCACCAGAAATCTCTACCAATGTAGTATGCTTGAATGAAATAGAGTTCTTATGACAGATCAAGACTTGATGCAGTTCTTAAAGAATGGAACCCTTATCAAATGCCGGTTGGAGTATTGGAAGATCAGCGGAAGATCGGTCAATTAAGGAAATTGCACAACACCCAACATGGATACGCGTACTTTAAGGGGGAAATATTATACAAGGAGCGTCAAGAAACTACTTACCTGATCATCGGTCAAGGGGGAATTTGTTAATACATAGAAGATGAATACTTGACTGAAGATCGATTGCAGTTGCATTTTCAGCATTCGACAGCTACGGACAAGGGGGAATTTGTTGGTGCAGTTTTTGTGTCCGATGCTGTTCGAATAGTTTAGTTTGTATTTTATGCTGATTATGTAATAGTTAGTGAAACAGTCAAACAAATGTGTATTGACCCGCTCGTTTGAAGTTGTCAAACGAGAGGGTTATGGGTTTGACTGTGTGTGTGCAAGTGAAGTGGGTGTGACTATAAATACCACCCCTTGTCTTTCATTTGCACTAGAGAGAGTTAGAGAGTGTGGGTGAGCTCATTTGAGAGTTCACAGTGAGTTCTATTGTGTGGGGGAGAGATCACAACTTGGTCTCTCCCCGGATGTATACTCCTTTGGTATTAGTTCGGTTAGCTTGTAATCGGGCTGACTTGTAACGTTATACTACCGATTAATACAAAGAAGTTGTGTTTATCCATCTCTAATCTCTCCCGTCTTGAACTAATCTCACACTAATCACGGTTTCGGTCCCGAACCACGGTCCTACAGAAATTAAGGTTCTGTTAGTAAAAGTCCATTGGTTTACAATATGTGAAAAGCTCACTACTAGAAAAATGGTTTTTTTTGCTACAAAACTTTTTGATAAATTTCCCACAACTTAATTTTGGCAACAAGTTTCTCACAAATTACAGACAAATATTAAAAACCATAAATTTCCCCACAATTTTTCGACAAGATAGTCACCAAACCTATATTTGTGGCAATTTCGTCGCAAAGTTAACTATGTTTCCAACAATGTTCCCACAAAATTTGTTTTTTTATTTATTAGCTTTTATTATTAGTTTAAAATTCAAAACAGTGGCAAAGTTGTGGCAACTTTTTGACAAATTTCCCACAAATTTTAGACAAATATTAAAAACCATAAATTTTCCCACAATTTTTCGACAAGATAGTCACCAAACCTGTATTTGTGGCAATTTCGTTGCAAAGTTAACTATGTTTCCAACAAGGTTCCCACAAAACTTTGTTTCTTTTTCATTTATTAACTTTTATTATTAGTTAGTGCAATTTATAAAACTAAAAAAAAAATTCAAAATAGTGGCAAATTTGTAGCAACTTCCAACGATTTTCCCACAAAATTTAATTATATTATTTGAGGCAGGTTAACGTACAATGGCTCTTATCGTTCAAAATGTACGCGATCATCCTAGCTGTACGATCTGTTGCAAATTCACTCCTGAACATGCGAATTGTGCTGAAAAAACCAACATGCGAAATTGCTTTATATACCAACATCGATTTCATCATATTTACCAACATGCGAAATTGGTACAAAAAAAACCAACATGCGATTTCCAACATATTTTTTTATAACATGCGATTTCACAATCGCGTACGAGCGTATGATAAGCCCTATTGTACGTTACACTTTTTCTATATTAGTTATCAATTTTTGTTAACTATTTTTTTTAACAGCTTAATTTTTTGTCAATGGGATTCGAACCCACTTTCATATGAGAAGACAAAGTCTTATCCAACACTTTGATACAGCTAGGCCAAAGGCTCTTTGAATGTTAATTGTTAGTACGATAAAAATAATCATTTTTAAAAACTAAAATATCAAAATATGTGGCAAAGTTGTCGCAACTTGCCACATTTTCCCCACAAAACATTATCTTTTTATTTGATAACTCTTGTTATTTGTTCATACAATATAAGAAACAATTTTACAGACTAAAAAATCTAAAATTGCGGCAAAGTTGTCGCAACTTGCGACAGTTTTTCCACAAAACATTATTTGGATTTTAATAATCCTAACTTTCACCACCACCATGACCACTATTAGCCCACCACTTCCACCACCATCACCCACCACCACCATCCACCACCATCAGTCACCACCACAACCACCACCACCACCATCAACAACCACCACCATCAGCCGCCACCACCACCATCAGCCGCCACCACCACCATCAACAATCACCACCATGGCGGCTGGTGGTGGTGGTTGTTGATGGTGGGGTGGTGGTGGCGGCTAACGGTGGTGATTGTTGATGGTGATGGTGGCGGCTAATGGTGGTAGTGGTTGTTGATGGTGGTGGTGGGTGGTTGTTGATGATGGTGAAAGTTATATTATACAAACATTAATACCCTATGTGCTACCAATTTCCTTTCTATAATTTAAAACTTTAATTTGATTTTTGTACTATATATAATATACACTTTTAATATTACAAAAATCGTCCTTTATGTTGATACCAGATTGCAAAGTGTGTCCTTTGTCTTCCAAAAGTACAAAAGCGTACTCGATGTTTGCGATCCCTTGCACGTTATGTGCTTTAGCCCGAACTCAGTTAGGTTTATGGTTAAATTTGACCAACTGAACCCCACATGAGGGTATTTTAGTCATTCTACGTTATTTACTCAAATAAATAAACATAAAAATTAACATATAAAAAAACTTAATAAATATCTCTCTCTATTACACATACACATACCATCTCTTTCAACCTCCACCATCAGCCACCACCTACCCACCATGACCACCACAACCCCCAATCAATTTATAAAATCCTCTAAAAACACAACATATTAGCACAAAGAAGAGCATTAAATTGAATCGAAACAATTCAGATCAACAAAAACATGTAGATCAATCCGTACACTCAAAAACCCTAACAATTTCAACATAAAACGAAATCGAGAAATGAAGAAATCAGATCTGGAACAACCCCACTCCTCATCTTCTTCACAAACTTGTTGGTGGTTATATAATAGTAGTGAACGACAACCATAATGGGCAGCAATGAAAAAATGGAGTTTCGACAAATCCAGATCCGGCGGATCAGTGGAACGACGGATTTAAGGGTTTAAACGACGACGACTTTTAGGGTTTCGACGACGATGGAGCTATGTAATGACGACGAGTTGGTGATGTGATGGTGGTGGTACTATGGCGGTGGTGGTGCAATGGCAGTGGTGGTGCTGTGGTGGAGGAGCTATGGGCGGTGGTGATGTGATGGCGGTGGTGCGATGCCAGTGGTGGTGCGATGGCGAAGGAGCTTTGGGCGATGGTGATGTGATGGCAGTGGTGGTGCCATGGCGGAATTCTAGTGAGAGAGAGTAGAGGAAGGAGAGTGAGTTTCGAGAGAGATGGGGAGAGAGGTGTTTTTTATTATTTATTTAAGTGTTTAGGGTAAAATGACCAAAATACCCTCGTGTGGGACTCCTTTACAACAGGTACGAATTAAACCCATCTGATTAAATCAAATGTCATTCACCTTTAAGGATCATATTGGCTTAATTTCAATGTGACATCTGTCTTTATTTTTGTGGATTTTGTTGTTATGAATTACGAAACACACAAAGAACTATATTTTTGCTATCTGTATATGTTATTATTGATGATAATCTGACTGCTACTTGATTAGAATCATCTATCTTTGGAAACATGTTGTACAATTTATTCTTATTGTTACCATTACAGTTATCGTGACCCATAAATAACCCCAACAGAGCTTTAATAGTTGTACCAGCATGATCTTTTTCTTTGCCTTCTTTCCTTAAAGACCCACAACAACACGGTCGAACTATTACCAAGCATTGTTTACACATCTTCATATCTACATTTACCTCCCCAATTATCATAAACATCTGTACAACATGCAAGCACATCTATAAGTTATCAACGTTATTTGATGTAATCATGTTTGGCCTCCAAATCATAGAGCTCGAGTTCTTCAGCCACATTGCCACTAGTCATGCATTCATTGGCCTTGTTACATGGTTGTAACGTGACCTTGACTATAGCTTTAGTAACGTTTGTCTCTGGTCCTTTTCCGTCCACCAACTCTAGTCGTACGGTTCTTGTAAGATTAAATATATTATGTTTAATATTTAATCTATAGCCATTATAATCATTTACATAATATAGATCAAAATATATATAATAACCTATTAAATAATTAGTTGGTAATTATTGATGGACCATATTACCCTTATTAACTAATTAGGTTTCCTCCTGGGTGCTTATATAAGGAGAATTATGTAGAGGTCATAAGGTTACACACTTTATCAGACAACCTAATCATAACATCATTATTATCATCGACCTTCTCTCCCATAATCGAATCCCCTATTCAATTTCTTAGTCACCATCATTAGTCAGCACCCTAAGGAGGAACCAGATCACACTGACACATATGTCGAACTCGATGTCATCTTCTCTGACTGGATTCTCTACAGCATTGAATGCTATAACAGGTATGTTTTAATGTTTTCCCTCATGTACAAACAGAACTGAACCAACATGTGGTATCAGAGCATGTGTTGATTAGCCAGTTCTGTTTTGAATCTGTAAATCTAGATTAAAAATGGAAAACAGGATTTGAAAAACCATAATAATATTCGGTTTTATCATCCGAGATGCCATCTCGGATCTGTGCAAATGCCATCTCGGATCATATATTGATTCGTTATAACTGTTCCGAAATCATTAGTTTGAGAAACATGTTTAAATGTGTAAAATAATTCCAGATTTCGGATGAATTATGTTTGAATTTTATTTAGGGTTCATCATGTTCTTAGTTAAAATTCGAAATTTCCTTTATGTTTTGGAATATGTTTTGAATTGTTGTATGTTTTCCTGATTTTGATCTAATTTTACTAATAAGGATTTTCGAAATCTGTTAATAGGATAAACAGATTATGATTTTCGAAATTTTATGATAAAAATAGATCAATATTAAAATAGGAAACTCTATCACAATTCCTAATTTTCGAATTTTCAGTTATGTTATCGCATTAACAGCTTGCAGAACACACTTCGGATGGTCATTACGGATGATCATTCCGGATGAACTTTGTTCACCCATTACGGATCAACAACTGAGCATTTCGGACTAAGCATTTCGGATGAACTTTGTTCGCCCATCACGGATCATCAAGAACTGACCATTTCGGATGTATCTCGGACTAAGTATTACCATCCGAAATCATCCGAAATGCATCACGGATCATCAAGAACTGCCCATTTCGAATGAATCTCAGACTAAGTATCACCATCCGAAATCATCCGAAATGAACCAAAGTGACTCGACTTACGCGTCTTGGACCCATCCGAAATCATTCGAAATCATCCATTTCGGATAATCCGAAATGATTCGGAATCATTCATTTCGGATGAATCCAAGACAAGATCTATCCGAAATCATTCGATCCGCGCTAACGGGTGGTTTGCTATTAATAATTGGTTTTTGTAATTACTTAGTTAATTAATCAGAATCAGATAATGTTTTGCAAAACCAAAAATAGCTTAACTTGAATGAGTTTTTGATGTATCATTTCTGGCCAAAGCTGACTTGATACATCTACTTATCGTTCGAGTATTACGAAAGCTGTGTTAAGTGTGCATCATAAACATGAATGCCTTAATATCTGGCCAAAGCTGATTTAATTCTTTCATTGATGGCATACTTAACAAGTGCATAACTAAAGTGATTGTCTCAATTTCTGGCCAAAACTGATTTGTTACAACCACTTTGCACATATGCTTAAATGATTACACTTCTGGCCAAAGATGATTTGTCTTCGTTTAAGTAGAATTTTTTAGCTAAGTCTATTATTTTGATGTTAGTAATAGATAATATCACAGCTTCATAATGTAAAATGGTCATTATTTATGCCTGCCTTAGTTTAACGTGCCCTTAGATCACATTAGAACTTCTTCCTTAGTATCATAACTTGCTCATCTTATTTCCACTATCAGCACCAAATCAGGGAATTCCACCTTTGACTGGTGATAACTTTGCTGCATGGAAGGATGCTCTCATGCTTACGCTTGGGCTGCTGGATTTCGATTATGCTTTAAGAGAGAATAAGCCGGCGGACCTTACCACTACTAGTACTGCTGCTGAGCAGATAGTTCATGACAAATGGACTAGGTGTAACCGCATGTCTCTCATGTTCATGAAGCAGTCCATCAGTAATGCAATCAGGGGAGCCATTCCTGATTCTGAAGATGCTAAAACCTACTTGGAACATGTGGAGGCGCAGTTCAAAGGGACGTCTAAAGCACACGCTAGTACCCTTATCCTCAAGCTGGTGACAACTAAGTATGATGGGAGGAGCGGCATTCGCGAGCACATCATGATGATGAATGACATGGCCAATAAGCTGAAGGGGCTGGAAATGGAGATCAGTGATGGTTTCCTTGTTCATTTTATCATCACTTCGCTTCCTTCATCTTTTGAAGCATTCAAGATCAATTACAACACTCAGAAGGACAAATGGACGATGAGTGAGCTGGTCGCTATGTGCGTACAGGAGGAAGAGCGTATGAGGATGGATCGCCCTATTGATGTTGCTAACTTCACCACCTCCAACTCTAAGAAAAGGAAGAACAATAATCAGAGGAAGGATGCTTCAAAAGTCCAAAGGCTGAATCCTAATCCTAATACAAGTGCACCCTCCAGCTCTAAGAACTCCTTAGGCAGAATCCGCTGCAAGTTCTGTAAAAAGACAGGACACATGCAAAAGGAATGCCCTGACTTTAAGGAGTGGCTGGCTAAGAAAGGTAATGATTATTTTATGATACTCGAGTCCTATAATTTAAGTGTTCCTGCTAATTCTTGGTGGTTTGATTCTGGTTCTATGGTTCATGTTACCAATTCAACTCAGGGATTCCTTTCAATCCGGAAGCTGGAAAGAAACCAAAGAACGCTTAAGGTTGGGGATGATCGAGAATTAGAAGTGAAGGCCATTGAAACATTACAATTAGTTATAAAAACTGGTTTATGTATTAAACTTTATGATACCTTATATGTTCCTGAGGTAACTCGGAACCTTGTATCAGGACCAAAGTTAGACATGGACGGTTTTATTGTTTCCCATGGTCATCGCAAACTCTCTATCCTCTATGATTCTGTTCTTTATGGTACTGGTATTCTGGATGGTGATCTCTATAGATTAGAACTAGATGATGGCTTTTCCAAATCTTTGTTGTCATATAACATTAATGAATCACTCACAAAGATGAAAGAGAAACGAGACTTAGAAACTTCATCCATGTTGTGGCATCAACGTTTAGGCCACATCTCAAGAGAACGATTAAATCGTCTTGTAAAGGATGAAGTCTTACCTCCTCTCGATTTCTCTGATTTTGGAACATGTGTCAAATGTCTTAAAGGTAAAATGACATTAGCGAATAAGAAAGGTGCCACTAGGAGCTCTAATTTATTAGAACTCATTCACACTGACATTAGTGGTCCCTACCAAATCGCTGGCATATCAGGACATACTTCATTTATCACTTTTATTGATGATTTTATTAAGGAGAAGTCTGAATCTCTTACAACTTTTAAAGATTATAAGGCTGAAGTTGAAAAGCAATTAGATCGTCAGATTAAAGTTGTGAGATCAGACAGAGGCGGTGAATATTATGGAAGACACACTGATGTGGGTCAAGCTCCTGGTCCATTTTATGAGTTTTGTAAGGGCCAGGGGATTGTGAACCAATACACCATGCCTGGTACACCTTAGCAGAACGGTGTCGCTGAAAGAAGAAACCGTATCCTTATGAACATGGTGCGCAGTATGTTAGCCAACACTAATTTACCATTATTCCTCTGGACTGAAGCGTTAAAAGCAGCTGTTCATATACTCAATAGAGTTCCTTCTAAGTCTGTCCCTAAAACTCCTTATGAACTTTGGACAGGAAGGAAACCGAGTCTTAAATATATGAAAGTATGGGGCTGCATTGCTGAAGCAAAACTTTACAATCCTTTCCTAAGGAAACTTGACCCTAAAACAGTTACCTGTTTCTTTATCGGGTATCCTGATAATTCTAAGGGTTATCGTTTCTACTGTCCTTCCCATGTCACCCGTATTGTTGAAACCAAGCGTGCTGCGTTCCTGGAGGATTTCAAGGTCAGTGGGAGCAGTATCAACCCTTACGAAGAATTGCACGAAGTACAAGACGCGGGGGGAGAGACTCGTCGCTTACCATTACTCTGATTACTCCTCTTGTACCCAATGCAACTACTGTACCTGAAGCTACTGCACCAACTCCAAATTCACCTCCACAATCAGAACCCATTATACCTCATGACGAAGGCACATCAAACACTCATAACCAAGACAACGCTGAACCCGATAATCCACTCAGGAGGTCATCTAGGCAAAGAAGGCCTACTAATTGGGATGATTATGTTACCTACCTGACTGAAATGGATCCCGGAAAGCTCAATGATCCTATCTCTTACAATGAAGCCATTAGCAGTGATCAGTCTTCTGAATGGAATAAAGCAATGATTGAAGAGCTTGAATCCATGAAGAAAAATGATGTTTGGGATTTGGTAGAATTACCCAACGGTGCCAAACCAGTAGGATGTAAATGGGTGTTCAAAACAAAACTGGATCCGAATGGTAACGTTGAACGCTACAAAGCGAGATTGGTTGCAAAGGGCTACACTCAGAAAGAGGGAATTGATTATCAAGAGACGTTTTCACCTGTCTCTCGTAAAGATTCATTAAGGATCGTCATGGCCCTAGTAGCTCATTTTGATTTAGAGTTACATCAGATGGACGTTAAAACCGCTTTCCTTAACGGAGACTTGGACGAAGACGTTTACATGAAACAACCTGAAGGATTTAAACCTAAAGGTCAGGAGCATCTAGTCTGTAAGCTGAAGAAATCCATTTATGGGTTAAAACAAGCATCACGTCAGTGGTACCTCAAGTTTGATGAAGTCATGAAGAAACAAGGTTTTATGAAGAATCAAGTGGATCAATGCACGTACCTCAAGATGAGTGGGAGCAACTTTACTATACTTGTCCTTTACGTAGATGATATTCTATTGGCAAGTAATAGTTTAGACATGTTGCATGAGTCGAAGCGGTTACTCTTGCATAACTTCGACATGAAGGATCTTGGAGATGCTTCTTACGTCATTGGCATCGAAATTCACCGAGATAGACACAAAGGGATCTTAGGATTGTCCCAAAAGGCTTACATAGATCGTGTCCTTACACGTTACAACATGCAACAGTGCAAACCCTCGGTCGCTCCAGTAGTTAAGGGAGATGTTTTTGGTTCATTCCAGTGTCCGACAACAGAGGTTGAGAAGGAGCAAATGAGCCAGATACCTTACGCGTCAGTAGTCGGGAGCCTGATGTATGCTCAAGTCTGTACTCGCCCAGATATCGCTTATATTGCTAGAATGCTAGGCCGTTATCAGACTAATCCTGGCCTAGATCACTGGAAAGCAGCTAAGAAGGTACTTCGATATCTGCAAGGGACGAAAGACTATAAACTGACTTATAGAAGAAGTGATCATTTAGAAGTGGTGGGCTATTCTGATTCTGACTTTGCAAAATGCAAAGATGACAAGAAATCCACTTCGGGCTATATCTTTATGTTAGCAGGCGGCCCTATCTCATGGAAGAGTCATAAACAACAGTTGACCACAACTTCCACAATGATGGCAGAGTACATAGCTGTTTATAACGCAACCTGTCATGGAATGTTGCTTAGAAATCTGATCACTGGACTCAAAATCGTTAATTCCATTTCTAGACCATTGAAGCTTTATTGTGATAATTCAGCTGCCGCTAGTTTCTCGAACAGTAACAGTTCGACTGGAGCTGGTTTATATCTCGATACAAAATATTTGTTCGTACATGAACGAGTTGAGGAAAATAATCTTTGTATCGAGTATATTAGTACTAAAGATATGCTTGCGGATCCGATGACTAAAGGTCTCCCTCCTAAGGTTTATGAAGAACATGTTCGTAATATGGGGTTTAGTAAAGACCTTATTTAAGCATATTGTACTAGCTTATGTTTTATGATTAATGAAATTTCCTCAGTTTGATTTTGTATGTCTCTTAGAATATGTTGAACCGGTAAAATCACATATAGACAAATAAAGTTACAAATCAAACAAAGGGCTTATGCGTATTTTGATCATGACGATTAGGTTTTAAATTAGGGCTATAGTATGATTAATGGGGGTCCTGAGTCGCATAATGATTCAACGGCTGTATTTCTCTGCTATAGTACTTGTTTAAAGCTAAAATGAGTGTTAACTCCTGATCAGGCTTATCTAATACTCTATAAGTTATAAACGTTATTTGATGTAATCATGTTTGGCCTCCAAATCATAGAGCTCGAGTTCTTCAGCCACATTGCCACTAGTCATGCATTCATTGGCCTTGTTACATGGTTGTAACGTGACCTTGACTATAGCTTTAGTAACGTTTGTCTCTGGTCCTTTTTCGTCCACCAACTCTAGTCGTACGGTTCTTGTAAGATTAAATATATTATGTTTAATATTTAATCTATAGCCATTATAATCATTTACATAATATATATCAAAATATATATAATAACCTATTAAATAATTAGTTGGTAATTGTTGATGGACCATATTACCCTTATTAACTAATTAGGTTTCCTCCTGGGTGCTTATATAAGGAGAATTATGTAGAGGTCATAAGGTTACACACTTTATCAGACAACCTAATCATAACATCATTATTATCATCGACCTTCTCTCCCATAATCGAATCCCCTATTCGATTTCTTAGTCACCATCATTAGTCAGCACCCTAAGGAGGAACAAGATCACACTGACACATATGTCGAACTCAATGTCATCTTCTCTGACTGGATTCTCTACAGCATTGAATGCTATAACAGGTATGTTTTAATGTTTTCCCTCATGTACAAACAGAACTGAACCAACAGTTCTTGCATCTGTTGATGGACCTGTCATCTTTGGTGATTGACGCTCACCCCGAATTAATACATAATTCCACAGATTCTGATGCTCAACAACTGGTGATTGAAAATGTAGCACCAGAGAGGATTCTAGCAACCCAATCTAATATTTCTTCTTCGACCTGATCTATTTTAATCATAAATGTATGTCATCTTCTTTATCCCATTAAAATTAAAAGCTGGAACAACTTTTGATGCTCTTCATACATATTCTCAATAACCACCAGGTCCAATATAAGTACCCTTCACAAATTTCACAAGAAAACGACTGCCGGTTATATCTTTACCACCCAAGCTATATATCTTGCCTTGATACATGAGGATCCGAATTATCAATAGAACATCTTGTAAACTCCGTATTTGCTGAAGAGGTACTCAAAATTATGTGATAGGGTCCTTGAACCTTGAGCAGCCGTATAAAACAAAGGTACCTGATGACTCTTGGTTCCTGTCACAACTTGCGGCGATCATCTTTTCGTCTTCCATTGCCCACAACAAATGAGACTATAACCTTTTTCTTCAGGTTCCTTATCTCCTCTACCACCAGAACCAACATTGAGGGCAGTTATTTCGCCATACTTATCCTCTGTTGTGGGATGACACACAATTCCCATCTTCTCCTGTGGGCTTTTGCTCTGCCTCGTCTATTTCTCTTTGGTGTCTTCTTTGAGGCTGTCTTACTTTGGGAACCAGTGCTACTTTCTTACCAACTTGCTTTAACTTGCTGAGTTACATGGATTCATGACTGAACCCACTGGCCTTGTGTTTCCTTTCCACCATTCTTCTGATCCGACAAAGTCCCTACTAAACCCTTGGTTCAATCTAGGGGTGCTAAACGGGTCGTGATCCGACAAAGTCCCTACCCATAATCTTTATATTAAATTGGAAAATCCTAGAAATCGTGGAATTTTAGTATATATTTATTTGTATGTATTAGGTTAGTATGTATTGCATGTCTATGTGTTCTTTGTGTGTTAAGCTCTAATACTTGTTGGATTTGAGTTATAGATCTATAAAAATGTCATCGGATAGAGAATGGATGTAAGGGATGAGATTCAATAAAGATGGTACTTTAAATATGCAATTTCAACAACGTGTTGATTATTTTCTGGATTTTGCATACGAACACGCAACGAACATTGAAGAAGAAACTATAGGCGGGGTCCAGAAGTTACTAATTAGATGCCCATGTAGTAAATGCAAAAACCGTTACTACAAGACGAGAAACGTTGTTGATTGTCATCTAACTTCACTAGGATTTATGAAAGATTATCAGCTATGGTACGCACATGGTGAATCTAAAGAGCTGATGGGTGTGGACCAATGTTCAAACCCCATACCGTCTCAGAGCATGTGGGTCAGGATGTTGTTGAAGATATTGGTGAATATACCGAATATGATCAAATGGTCATAGAATGCATGCACCAAGATCCAAATCAAGAAGCACATGCATTCTACCGTATGTTAGAGCAAGCTAATGATCCTTTATGGGAGGGGTGTAAAGATGCTAGCACACTCTCTATCACCACCAGTTTATTGAATTGGAAATCAGACTGTAATATTTCGGACTCGGCATTTGATAAACTACTTCCGATAATCAAAGTCATTCTACCTGATGATAACAAGCTACCTAGAAACTTTTATGAGACCAAGAAGATGTTGAAGCCACTAGAGTTGCCATCACAAGTGATTCATTTATGCCAAGACCATTGCATGCTATTCAATGGGCCGCATTCTGATTTGGATCGTTTTATAGTATGTAATGAATATAGATACAAGGAAAGAGGGAAAAAAGTGCCTAAGTTGGTGATGACTTACATGCCTATCGGACCAAGACTTCAAAGATTGTTTTATTCAAAAAAGACAGCCCAACATATGACTTGGCACGCAGATCGTAGTCCATCCGAAAAGATGAGTCATCCTAGTGAAGGTCGAGCCTGGCACCATTTTAACTCGGTTTTTTCTGATTTTGCAAAAGAGACACGCAATATTCATCTTGGATTGTGTACAGATGGATTTAGTCCAAATAATGCAAGCGGGGCAAAGTATTCATGTTGGCCAGTGTTTATCACAGTTTACAACCTACCTCCTTGGTTGGCCTTGAAAGAGCAATATGTACAAATTCCTTTAATCATTCCCGGTCCAAATAATCCCCGACAAAATATTGACGTTTTTCTACAACCTTTGGTAGACGAGCTAAAACAGTTGTTCACACATGGCATTGAAACTTATGATGCCCATCGATGTGAGAATTTCAAAATGAAGGCCGTACTTTTATGGACCGTTGGTGACTTTCCGGCTTATGCGATGTTGTCCGGATGGAGCACACATGGTATGTTAGCCTGCCCATATTGCTTGAATGAATCGGGATCATTCCAACTTCCGTTTGGAGGGAAACCATGTTGGTTTGACTGCCATAGACAACATCTTCCCGCAAAACATTGTTTTCGAAAAGATAAGACTAACTTTCGAAAAAACAAAATGGTTTCGCGCGTAAGAGATATTCCACAGCCAACCGGAGAAGAAATATGGCAGGTTATAAAAGAGTTTCCCATTGTTTATGATGGCAAACCCTATGGTACTGAAGGATATGAAAAACCGCCAGGTTTTGGGATTACACATAATTGGGTAAAAAGAAGCATCTTTTGGGAACTTCCATATTGGAGTAAGTTGTTAATCCGACATAATCCCAACGTGATGCATATTGAAAAGAATGTATTTGACAATCTGTTTCACACAATCATGGGCACCAACACATCCAAAGACAAAGACAATATGAAGGCAAGGCAAGACATGGAGCGTATTTGTGACCGATTTCATTTAAACCCCACATATGTACACCTCCCGTGTTTCCACAAGTCAAAGTCAAAGTCAAAGTCAAGGTCAAAGTCAACGACCGGTTATACGGATTTGACTTGTAGAAATTTCTTTATTTTATTTGTATTATGTGGAGTAAGTGTTGTTAATTACAAGCCATCGACGTATTACTCAAACGACTTACGACTGTGAACTATAGGAAGTAACAATGCGATAAAGTTAATCAACTAATAACCAAGCTATGCTAATCAAATCGACACCGAATCGCAACTCGATCTATACTTGTTGGCTATTATTATACGTGTGTGTACCTTATGTGTTACTTGTGCATATTTATTTATGTTGTGTTGTCGTAATCAATCGAAACGCAGTCTAACTCCAAATGCAATCGAACTCAATCGACATCGAATGCGAATCGTAAACGAACTATGATAATTGGTGGAGAAGGGATAGTGCTCGATATGAGTGGTTGGAACTGAAATTAATTTGACTAGGAAACCCTATCGTATCGAACCGCTCGCAATCGGAATCGACTCAGCAGAAATCGTCGCGTCTAACACTCGAACCAAGTGCCATCCGGCCGGATAGCCATCCGACCGGATAGCCACTATGTCACAGGTCAGGTGTCATCCGACCGGATCGTCATCCGGGCGGTGAACCATCCGATCGGATAGCCCTTTCCTCTTTTGGAATCCTATAAATACCCCTGTCATTGTCATTCTTTCTACTTTTGGAAACCCTCTGTCCGAACAGCTCGTGCTCCCCACCTTTTCTTCGATTTCTCTCGATCAAGGTAAGATCTCGTCCTAAATCTTATACTTTCTTGATCTGCACGCACTCCTACACCTTTCTACCTTTTAAATCTTAACTTTTAACCGTGAAATCACTAGATTTCGGGTGTTCTAGGATGATGTCATCATGTGTTCTTCAAGAACTTCATGTTTTGGCCTGAATCCACCAAGAACAACTTAGATCTAACCGATTTCCACAAAGATCTTGTAAAGATCTCGACACAAGTGTGGTGAAAGAGGATTGAAAGATGGTTTTTAACTTTCTTTCAGCTCTTTTGCACTCAATGTACTCAAAACCGATAGGATCCGACCCTGATCTAGTCTTCTACTCTATCGTAGTGTTGTACTAGCTCAAGATCCAGATCCTACCCACGAGACTACCGATTTCGGGTTAATCAAGAACAACCGTCTCGAGCCGGTAACCGGCCGGACTAGGGTGATTCCTGGTCGGGTTGGTCATCTGGGTCGAACTAGGAGTTCTGTTGGTTAACACGTTGTCAAAGTGTCTCGACATAATGACAAACCATCAAAACGACCAAGTGTAGAACGAACGGAACAACCGTACTGGATTGCTATCCGACCAGATTGCTGTCCGATCAGATAGGTCATCCGAACGGATTGCCATCCGAACGGATCACACTTGGGTCCCACCTTTAAAACAATCTTATCTGAAGTTTGAGTATCGAACGAATTGCAATCCGATCGGACGACCATCTGACTGGATTACTCTTCGGATCATGAGATACTAAGACTTTAAAGACTTAAACAATTTTTAACATGTTCATTACCAGAGTAGCCACCCGATCGGATGGACATCCGATCGAGTGACACTTCAGCTTAGAGCTTGCCTTCACTAAGTAATCTCACCACTAAGTTACCGTCCGACCGGATGACCATCCGAACAGATTGTCATCCGCACGACCCACCATCCGATCGAATGACTTGATGGATAGAGATACTTCAATGCTTTCAAAATACTACAATGAAAACTTCAAAAGTCAAGCCATCATACAAAAACACATACTTCTTATAGGAAGAAACAATCCACTCGAATCGTCATCCGACCGGGCCACTGTCCGACCGGATGACCACCCGAACGGATTGTTATCCGCACGGATTGCTGTCCGATCGGGTTACCATCCGATCGAACCACTATCCGACCCATTTGCACTTTGCACCGTTTGACGCGTAAAACGTCACTTATCGCTATGCTATCGAATCTATTCAGGCTAACCTTACTCGCTAAGCGCTCCCTTCAATCCATTAACCACTGTGAGTATACTCGATCCCTTTTTGCTTTACGCACTTTTGAGTGTTACATACGTTACGAATATTCAAACTACAACAATCACACTACTCAATACTATTTGAACGCTAACCGTTAATGCATGTTATACGTGGCTTATGAATGCTTGTTTATTATGTTTACACATGGAATGATGTCTACCTGCCTTAGCAACGATAGTACTATAGTTTGGACTCAGCACCCGTTCACACGGGGGTTGTTAAGGACCATTACTTGCATGGATTACGGTGGTAATCATGTATTGCGAACTGCCTCGGGCAGTCAACCCGTAGTCATTGGTATCGATACATCTATGTCGATAACTAACGTGCTTCATTTCACTATGTGTACGTGCTGGTTATGCGTAAACGAATTCGAACTCTATATGCTATTATCAATCTTGTATGCTCACCTTTACATTTTATGTATTGACTTTATTTTAACGTATGTGACAGGTGCTTAGGAAGCACACTTGGTAGGAATTTGAAGCTAGAATAAAGCTTTAGAGCCCAACAAATAGTTGTCTGTAGTGGTCAAACTAAGGGTCTCTAGAAGCAGATAAACAATTGCTGACTATTTTAAATCTGAGTTGTCGGAACAGAATATTTGCCTGGATTTATGTCTGTAATAATTATTTTACTGTTTGAGATACGGTATGGGACGTATTATTTAAATTGAATAGTATTGATAATCGTTATGGAAACTTCTGGACAATCTGTTTCGCTCAGTGCCATGCCCCGATGTTTCCGCCATCGGTTGGGGTGTGACATTAAGTGACAGGTACTATACGTAAATTGGCTGGGAGGTCAGGGCGTTAATAAGGAATCTTGCAAGTTCTAAACGTCTAAAGTCTGTTGAACAGTGTTTATATTTCTGTTTTAAGATCCACCTGTGGATCCTCTTACATTCCGTTTGTAATACTTATGTTACTTTCACTCGGTTTGTAATATATTTTACTTTAGACTTCCGATGTGCATTGAACTGTGATTATTTGACTATGATGATATCAACTACGTCACGATACTCCCCACCGGACTCACCGGTAATACGTGGAAATATCGGGGTGTGACAGGTTGGTATCAGATCCAACATTGAGTGAATTAAACACTAGCCTTTTGTGTTTAATTTCAATGACACAGTATCACATTCCTTGACTTCCGAGTCTAGACATGAACTAGAAATGATCTCATCCCTATTATATGTATACATTGTTTTCGATATTTATGCATCTCAGGATCGTGTCGCCGAGCAAAGCTGCAATTGGTGTAATCTCTCCAAATCCGAAGTTTAAGAATGATAAGCTTCGTACCACAGCTCGAATAAGCACACGACCAGTATGGAGGAATGACCTTTTGAACCCATTAACCATATTTCAAATTCCATACCCAAGACTTTTGAAATTTCAAATGAGAAGCCAACATCAGAGGAGTTCATACCAGCTGTCCCTGAAGATCCCACTTCAAAGATAATAGCTATGGAATCAAAGGACTCATATTTCTTACCTCCAAGTCTTGGAATCCAACTTGGATTATACCTGTCCTGACCTTATTCATGATTCATATTATTTATTAATCATAAAATCCTTGGATTCCGCATTTGTAAAGATTCCTAAAATAGAAGATTTCGACTGCAAACCAAAACCTTCAGTATTCATACCGCACTCAGGGAACCAAGGAGAAAACTTTCGGAAATAGAATGAAGAAGGAACTTCCTTGTTATATTTCATTTCAATAGTAGTCCCTATAAGGACATATACATCTTTTAAGTCCCCGCGTGGGCGAATTTCTTTGTATATGACCTGTTTAGGGCAATTATTGTATTTTGAGGCTTTCTATGAAAAGTTTCCTATTTTGAAATTTACTTTGGTATTAAATAGTATACGTATGTATTATGTCCTAAATCAGAACGTCATTTCAATTTATGATTGCTCTGCCATTATATATCAAAGAAATTCTTAAAGGTATAACCTAGCCTATATGTCATTTTCGACATAGCTAAAATGGTAAAGCCTTTTTAAGATAATAGATCCTTGTTAACACCTAAGAATGTGTTAACACTCTTGACAAATGTGTTTCGAGAAAATCACAATAGTCATCCTTATATTGGATTCTTCCAATCTCTTATCTAGCCTAGTGATTTAGAAATTATGGCTCAAATCATCAGATAAGATGATCATATCATAAACATCCCTTAGTGATGAAATGCCTACGGGCTATGTCTATTGTCCTAAAAGACAAAAGAGAGTTGTAGTCTTTGACTCTCTGTCAAGAAAGGTAAAGAACTATGTTCAAACCTTAATGCCTTGATCCTATAAGATCATGGCTTATAAATTCAAAATTGTCCTCGTGACAAGGCTTTTGTGACAGTTCAATATCCTTAATAGCTTATAGCTGGATTAATTATAATGAAAATTTAAAATAAACCTGATTATCAAATTAACCAAATATGGTCTATTTATACCATGGTTAATGAATCATCGAAGATGATGATTCCAAAATAAACTCCTAAGCAAAATTATTGGCGATTGTTTTATAGAAAACAAGCTTCAGCATGTCTGAATCAGATGAAGTCAACAGTCATCCCAATATGAGGAATGACAATACAAGGATGAATGTAACGGCTGCAGAATTATAGAAGATGATAGATAAAGCTATCACTCGAGCCATTGACAGACAATTTAAAGAATCAAGCGGTGCTCGCACCAGGACTCAGTCTGCACCTCATACGGAGCCACCTTCTAAGACACATATATCTCATAAGAATGATTCTCATCATTCGTCGAATCAGAGAAGTGATCCATCCAGACAAATTGTGCTCAATCAGGAGCCACATGTTAAGACCTGCTCTTATACATACTTTGTCTCATGCAAACCAAGGGACTTCACAGGAGAAAAAGGAGCCATCGATTATATGACATGGCTGGATGAGATGGACACAGTAGTAGACATCAGTGGTTGTGTAGATCAGGATATTGTGAAGTTTGTTTCGCAATCGTTCAAAGGAGAAGCTTTGGCTTGGTGGAGGTCTCTAATTCAATCCACTGGGAAGATCCTATTGTATAGCTTATCTTGGGATCAATTTGTTGCATTGATCAAGGAAAACTTCTGTCCTCAACATGAGGTAGAGAAGATAGAAACAAACTTCTTGACTCTGGTCATGAAGAATTTAAATTGTCAGGCATATGTGACAAGTTTCAACACTATGTCTCGCCTAGTTCCCTATTTAGTCACCCCTGAACCTAAACGCATAGCGCGTTTTATTGGAGGCCTAGCACCAGAAATTAAGGGAAATGTCAAGGCATCTAGGCCTACCACATATAGGTCCGTGGTGGACTTATCCTTATCTCTTACTTTAGATGCAATCAGGAATAAGTCTGTTAAGGCTTCTGGCGAGGGAAAAAGGGAAAGAGAAGAGGAGAACTCTCATCAATATAACAAGAATAAGAAGGGAAGTTCAGAGCACAGGAAAGATTCTGAGTTTAGGAAAACCCCGAGTCAGTCCAATAACAGACCCAAATGCAGTAACTGCAGAAAGCAACATTCTGGAAAAATGTATGATTGACCCACGTGCTAAACTGTGTGGAGTTTGCAAGACCAAGGGTCACAAGACTTTAGATTGCAAGGAGTTGAAGAACACAACTTGTTACAACTGTAACAAGGAAGGACACATCAAAACCAACTGCCCAAAACTTATAAAGAAGCCTGGAGAGGCAAAGAAAACAAATGCATGAGTCTTCTAGATGAACACCCAGGAGGCAGTACAGAATGATGACATCATAACAGGTACCTTTCCTCATCAAAGATGTTATGCGGGAATTTGTTTGATTATGGCACAGATAAGTTTATTGTGGACAATAAATGTTGTAAACTGTTGTATCCGCCTGTTAGGACTCTAGACATATAACGCGAGGTAGAATTGGCCGATGATACTTTAGAGACCGCTTCAACAATCTTAGATGGATGCTTTATATCTATTAGGAATCACTCTTTTCCGATATCCTTGTGATGAGCTTTCAAGCCATCCAAAATCATCAATATAATAAAGACAGATGTGACATTTTGATCCCCTGTCAAAAAGGTAATGGACTAGGTCCAAACCTTAAATGCCATTGATGGTGTTTTTATGGCCTAGGCTAAGTATAATTGATATGTATTTAAATAACATTCATTAAGAATGTTCGTACTATATTAGCCTGTATGGTTTAATGATACCATGGTTAGTATATGTTAGGTCATCAGGATGATGAATAGCGGTTGTTGGATTGCAACTAAGTAATTGTTTCATATGGTGTTAGGAACCAAGTCTCGAGTATGACAAACTCGGATAAGAGAACCGTCAATCGCACCATTGACGATGCGACACATGCTAATGATGCTACAATTGTGAACCTCAAAATTGACAAAGATGTTCTCCAAGCTATGATAGACGTAGCTGTTGGAAAAGCTGTGAGAAAGGTCGTGAAAAAGTTCAAAGAGCCCAATGCTATTTGCTCCAAATCCCATTTAAAACCACACTTCCTTACTCACGAGAAGGATCTTGTTCATACCTTGGATGCAAAGAATGAACTAAAAAGGAAAAGGGAGAAAGATAACTCCCATACTTCTAAGAAAAAGGGTAAGCCTGAGTTCAATAAGAACAAACAAAGGTCCGACAAGAAACCTGTATGCAAGACTTGTAAGAAGCGCCATCTCGGGAAATGCAGATTTGAATCTCAGCCTCTACCTTCTGGGAACTGCAAGTCTAAGGAACATAAAACCCTAGATTGCAAGAAGTTGAAAGATGCAACCTGTTATGGTTGCAACGAGAAGGGGCATATCAAGACTAACTGCCCTAAGAATCAGAAGAAGCCTGAAGAGTCTAAGAAGACCAATGCTTGGGTCTTTCAAATGAATGCTCAGGAAGCCATTCAGAATGACAATGTGACATCAGGTATATTCCTTATCATTTATCAGCAATATAAGTGCTAAGAGTTCTGTTTGGATTCGGATACCAATAAATCATTCACAAATTGAAAGTATAGCAAACTTTTAAAAATCTTCCACAAGAACCTTAGATATTAAGCGTAAGGTAAAACTTACAAGCGAAAATCATAGGAAACATTTCTTCTGTTCCTGTCAGAAATCTTCAGTCATAAAATTTTAGAGTACCCTCTCTCCGGATGAAGTACGTCAGCATATGTAGTTGATATCTCTTTGATCTCTATCGATTGCGAATACCAAATGGTATGACAAAAGCGCCATATGAGGATTGGTGTATCTTAAAATGTTCCATAGATTGCTTCCATGCCTGATCAATATGGAGGTTTAATGCATGGAACCACAAAGATATTCCGATGGTCATATGGTACTAAAGTCAGCTAATGGTATTCAAAGAAGATATCCAGAATGGAATTGTCCAAGTAGGTGTCTCTGATTAAGGAATCCATGGACTCGTAACATAAATGTGTCACTTATCTAACACAGGCAATGATAGATGAACTGGAGCCTGAGATTTGGAAAATCTCTGTAACCTCCTTGTGTCTTGATTATCTTCTCCAAAGACTACCCTGTTTACCTCCTGAAAGGCAAGTATAGTTAAGATTTATATCTCGCATAGCGCTGCATTATTGTGAAATCTCCAGGACGACTAGTACCATCATTGGAAGAATCGAAACCCTGATTATGTGAGTTTTAAGATAGAGGTTCATAAAGCCTAATTCAATATTATGAGAGTTCGGTATTGTTAATTAAGAAAGACGTTTAATTTTGCTTATGCATTGATTACCACAACCCTATTTAGGCAACAATTAAGAATCGCCAACAGCTGCCCAGGATCGTCGATTTGTTCGACTAGCTGTAAGGATTAGCTATTCCTTAAAGATTGGTTTTAAGCAATGGTTAGAATAACCACCTCGCCTTAAATAAGATTTTCTATAATAGTTGTTATGTAAGTATCAAGGCTGCTCCTTTGGAGACCTTGTATAGATGGGATGTTAAACATATGTTGGTAGACAGAAGCTCGGTAAGTCCGAATTAGCAGGACCTGAAATTACCTTGGAAAACAACGAATACGATCATTCGAATTCGTAATCATCTGTAAGTTGCCAATAATCGGCGGGAAATCAAGGATTGATGAAAGTCGCAACCCTCTTAAGTCCTTAATAAGGAATAAGGTTCAATTGAAGGTATCGACCTAAGAAGGGTGTGCTGAATTTTAATTTATCAGGGTAAGTTAATCTCTGGATATATAGAATCATTCGAGGAAATCGAATATATCAAGATCAAGTAGCTTATAAGCTAAAACTTACCTGAGGAGCTTAATGGAAATCAATGTGACCCACACTGGTGATTTAAGGATATATTTCGCCTATAAGTCGAGTAGCATAATCACATAATGATGTGCAGATTTATGATTTGATGAGAAACCCGTATCGATTAAGGATCGACAGGTTAAGAAGCTCTAAAAGGATACATGTACCTATTATAAAGGTCACCTTGGGGGCTTGAAGAGACCCTAGATATGCTATGAAAGTTAAGTCCATTATGCGACAAAAAGTACTTCCATTATTTTAGCAAATCTTGAGGTCGAGATTTCTTTTAAGGGGGTGAGGATGTAACACCTCATAAAAGCACGTCCAATGATGTATTGACACGTGTAATAAACCCTAATAAAGTCAAACGTTGACTATGAAGGACTAATTTTGCGAAAAATCAAAAATTTGATTATGGAAGGACTGGAAGTGTTCATTCGTAAAATAAGTCTCTGAATAACCTATTACGGTATTTATATTCACAAATGAGCCACTTGTTGAACGGGTGTAGCCGTTTGCGTAATTAATTGAAAGTTTGCGCGATGAAGGGTTAAAAGCATCAACATGTTAATTCTTACCTCTGAGTGACCTTTTAACAAACCAGGAGCTTCATGAAATTTGATTATACTCTCGGGAATGCCAATTATTGGCCGTCTAAGGCTTTTATGCCTTTAAGTGACGTTACGCGCAACTTTGCAAGTTTAAGGGGTTAAAAGCGTCAATATGTTTAATTATACCTCTGAATGACCTTTCTACGAACCCGAAGCATTATGATGTTTTATAATACTTTCAATAATGGCTAATATGGATTAGATAAGGCTCCGATGCTATTAAACGATGATATGCGCAAGTATGCGCATTAGAGGGACTATTTGCGTCAAACTGCAAAAGTCTGTCGATTCGTATGGTATCAAACCTTCCGGAATATGATCATAAGTTAAACATGCCCTAAATATCCTTTATATAGCTTAGATATAGGCTTAGAGGTGTTTGGTGCGAAAAAATAAACTTATTTGATCAACAGGGACTAAAAGCGTCAAAAAGTGCACAAGTTTGCATTTTCGCGCATATCTTACGTTCTGAATATATCCGGACATCCAAAAATTTATGTAATCATTAAAATAATTTATTATAGTGTTTGGCTTGATAAAATTTCATTCGTCGTGTGATTTGGATCGTTTTTCGTGTCCGTTCGTGTTTCGTGGTAATTAGCCGAACAACGAAACCGTACGACCAAACGAACCGACATCTGACATGTTTTCAAGCATGTTTTATATTCCCTATGTTTAGGCATCATAGTAGAGCCTTGAAATATGGTTTACGGGCCTTAAATGAGTCAGAAATGGCAATTATCAAGTGCAGGGGCTGAATCTGTAAATTATGAAACTTTGTAGCTGAACCACCATAGGTCGTGGGCCGCGTAGGCCGGACCTGGATCGTACGTGGGGCGCGAGGTTCCCCAGTTCTGCAGAAAATCAGTTTTTCAATTCTACTGCTGGTTTCTGGTTTAGCACTTGGTTTTTCCAACTCTATGGGCTTGTTTTGGGCACCCATAGTATTGGAAATCAGTTGGTGATACTTGTACGGACCAGATTGAAGCTCGTTTAACAAGGAACGATCTTAAGGGTCTTGAGAAATCTAAAAATACCCTTCCCCACTTTCATTGCAACTCACAATTCATTGCATTTCTGCTCTTGCTCTCTGATTTGAGAGGATCCTAACCAACTTGGGAACCTCCTTCAGTCCTAAGGACTACTCGTAAGTGTTCCTTTCGTGCTTAGTTCTATTGTTTGGCTCTTAAAGCCAAAAATTCAAGCGTTTGCGATAAACGCTTTGACTTTAAGCGTTCGAGCCATTGTTCGCAACGAACATGGCTACGTGATCTTAATTAGGTAGGTATTAAACCCTCAAAAGGGCACCTCCTAATTACCACGCTTGCTTGGTTAATTGTCGGGTCAAAGTAATTAAAATAAAAGTCAAGTGAGTCGGTTTTTAAACAAAATCTATAACTAATGATGTAAAGGCAATAAAATCAGTTTTGTCACCTTAATAACTTGGTAAATATTAATTGAACATGTCTAGACATGTTCAACCCGACAATTCTAAGTTTAGGCTCGGTTCGTAACCGAAAGTCGCAAAAGTTGACTTTTGCTTTGACTTTTAGTTCTGACCCGATTTAGCTTAGTTTAGATATGCCTTAGGGTTCCTTTAGGACCATTTTATAGGTTAGTATAATCCTCTGAGGTTATACAACTTGGTTCCTTAGAAATCCTAGTTCATTGCATGTTTCCGTTAAATGCTTAAATGTTAACCATAATACCCTTTTGATATTAAAATGAGATTTTTGAAAATGTGAGAGGACAAAAACCTTTATTACCGATTTATAAATATGTCCTAAAATTTTGACATCAGTTTGAGGTCTAAATTAAGAGTTATGCTCGATATCGTAAATTTAAAGCTTTTTATTAATTAAACGGCATTTTCGGCATAAATCCTATTTAAACCCAAATTTTGACACCAAACTTTCTATCCACTGATGTAATATAGTATTTATAGATTTTTAGAATTTTTTGTTAAATTTTAAACTAATCATAACATAGGGTTCTTGCATTGACTCGGTAATTGACGGTTATGCCCTTTTTGCTAATAAAATGAGTTTTACACAACCTTTACATATCAAACCTTTTTCTACTGATTTTATATATTAAATAAATTATTTTAATCTGTAAAGGCTGTTCAAAATCTCAGATTTATTTATTTAACCCGAATACCATCAAATATCGACTTTTATGCGATTTAGGCGCGTAGTATGGTTTAAAACCATATTAGGCACCTAAAGCTTGATACCTACTGATGTTATGAATAAATTTTCATACTTTAACAATAAATAAAAGTTTTGAACTCAGATTTCCAAAATTAACCCTTAAAGCGTATGTGAAATGACCAAAATGCCCATACGGTGCATAGTTTGGCCATAAATGATAAATTTCACGTATATATGATATCTTACTAATATAACTTGATAAAATAAATATTTTTACTGATTATTTAGACCAGAAACTCAGATTATTATTTAACCTCTTTTTATAAACGTTAAAATGACCAAAATACCCCTACGGGGCATAAATTGGTTTTAAATTCGTTTTGGGCATAATGGAAGGTATCCTACTGATATCCCAACATATTTAAGGCATATTAACTTGTGAAACATGTTCATGTCTCTTTTGGTTACCCGTTATGCATTTTACGCGTTCGGTACGGTTTATGTAACTAGTTTACATGAATTAACCGAAACGGGTCAAAACTTATCATTTTCACTTCAAAATTCAGAATGTGTTTAGTTTACCCATATTATACAAGTCTCCATACTTGTCGGGTCTAAATCACATTCTAATCCGGTCTTCGCTTAATCTTGCGTTTTGAACCGTAAACCTTTCCTTAAAACTAACCGGTCTAAGTTACAACTTAAATAAGACCCGTTAGGAATCTAATAGGTTAATAAAACCTTCGTTCCAGATTGAGAGCCCCAGTAAAGGTACTTGTGCTTGCTGATTTGAATATACGACTGAGAATAATATTACATTTTAGCTCAGGTAAATACTTTTAACTTATTTTCCATTATACGAGCTTGGGATACGGTATTATAAAAATACCGCTTGGTCGGGTGTAGAAACCTTTTAATCGGAGATGATTAAATTGCATAATCCCGTTTTAATCAGTATTGCTTGATAACAAATAACATTGGGGGTTAATGATCGTGTCCTGGATATCCTTGGCTCATTTAAAAAGTGTAAATGGCCACAACTTAAGCACAAGGTTTAGGCATAACACCTCCTGTTGCGTATGTAAAAGATATACTCACTCGTGTGGTAACTTCTTGTGAGTTATATTTGTGGTGTGTCGATTAATCTTGATCGGTTTGTTTAATCGCCGGCCCTAAATGTTGGACAAACATGTAAATCTGATACAAGATTGTTATTAATATAATTTTCCAAAGTTATAAAAGAATATTTGTGCCTCGTGCATTTAAATCAATTTTTATAAAGATTTTCAAAAGAGTCAGTTAATTGTATTTACCAGTGTAAACTGACGTATTTTCCAAAAAGGTTAAGTGACAGGTACTATACGTAAATTGGCTGGGAGCTCAGGGCATTAATAAGGAATCTTGCAAGTTCGAAACGTCTAAAGTCTGTTGAACAGTGTTTATATTTCTGTTTTAAGATCCGCTTGTGGATCCTCTTACATTCCGTTTGTAATACTTATGTTACTTTCACTCGGTTTGTAATATATTTTACTTTAGACTTTCGCGGTGCATTGAACTGTGATTATTTGACTATGATGATATCAACTACGTCACGATACTCCCCACCGAGCTCACCGGTAATACGTGGAAATATCGGGGTGTGACATTTCAAAAATAATTTCCTCAAGAAACGAAGTTAAAATACAAGATTTACATAAACTTGGTTCTTAAAGAAACTAATCACATTTTTAGTGGTTAATCAAGTGTAGAAACATATTATTACCAAGAAAAATTCAAGAAGAAACATTTTTAGAAAATCATTTTACAAGTTGTAAACATCTAAAATCTTCAAGAATGATGTTTTTAAACAAATAACCACACTTTAAAGGGGAATTAAGCTTACTAAACACCCTACTAAGTTACTACAAATTTTTATAAATTTTCAAGTTCATGAAGTAGTGTATAATGCTTGATTTTGGCACTTGGTAACTATTGTTTGATTTGTTGTTGATTGTGATGATTTATAAAAGAAAATGATATGCTTTGAAAGCATGGAAACCTCCTTTTTTAAGGGGAAACTATGGCAAAAATTTTCAAGAAAATTAACACTTAGAAAAATATTTTTAAACAAGTATTTACAAGTGTATTCTAATCATGATTTTTCATATAAGTTTGCCTTAATTTTTGTTACAAAAATTACAAAATATTGGAGGTTGGTTTTTTATAATAAAAGTGACTAAATATGTATTTAGGAAAATATATATTTAGATGTCACTATGTGTGTGATTACTTGTATATTATGTGTATTAGTTATATTATTTTAGGACTTGAATATATAACTCACCAAAATACCATTAATTACAAGGAATATAACTTACATAAATATTCCAGAATTTAATTCATGAGTATATTTTGGTAAACGGTATTTTGGACACCAAGAGAACAAAATATGATTTTTACAATTATTACAAAAGTATATCATATTTTTGACAAGTAGAAATCATATTATTTTTTAGTAGAGAAAAATATATACGTTTTCTTGAATTACTAGAAAATATATATATTTTTTTTTTGGAGAAAACATATATTTTCTTAAATAAACTTAGAATATATTAATTTTGGGTGAAAAACGGATTTATAAATATTTTCTAAGATAATCTTGAAAATATATTATTTTTGAGGTTTATATGAAAATATAAATATTTTTGCCAAGAAAGAAATATAAATAATTTTCTATACAAGTTTTCTTAAAATATTTATATATTTTAAGAATATATTCATGTCGATGATTTTATTAAAATAATATTCCGGAAAGTGTAAATACAAAATTAAGTATAAAAATACTTAATAAACACAAGAAAATACGTATCCTCGTACGTATAAATACACACCGGAATACGCCACCAATACTTGGCAATAATACACAAGTCTAAGAATGCAAGTGTAATTATACCCATCTATGGGGAAAGATATACATGTATAAGTACATAATGTGTCAAGTTAAAATATATTATTTTAACTAATATTCCAAAATTTAATAAATGTAATTTAAGTTAAAATATTTATTATTTTAACAAATAATTATATACTTGGGTATAACAATGACACAAAGAAACGTTACTCAAAGATACTAATTAAGACTAAAGTCAAGGCACCGGCCCATCCGTCTAATAAACCGTAGCACGTGTGTAGGTAGTCGTGCGACCAAATAAGAGCTTTGTAGGTCCGTTTTGGGATCGTCGGATAACTAAGAGATCTTGTTTCGGATACCGTAACGAGTGCGGAATCCACGTTACGATACAAATCGAGCGAGAGATAAACACAACACAAAGATTCAACGTTTAACACTCAAATGTATTAAAACGTACGACGGTTACAAAGCAATGTTTACAAGATCTCCTTATAAACTCTCAGTGTGTGTGTGTGTTTTACAGTGTATTCTCTCTCACTGTGTTCTCTCCCTATGCTACTTAGTTTTCCTTCTGTCTTCTATTTGTATAGCAGCATGGTCGACGAACTTAACATCAGGTCTGACGAACAATCAAAGTGAGACGAACATTTAGTCTTTGTGAGTATATAATCTTCGTCCACAATAAAGGTTCATCCAACAGGAGACTTTGTTGAGTGAAGACTTCGTCCAAAGTAGTCTTCGTCAACTTTAATCTTCATCATGCATAATAATCAGTCTACAAGCAATCTTCGTCAACAAGCATGTAGTCTTCGTCAACCTTTATCAAAGTTTCCTTGATAAGAACAAACAATTAATTGCATAACTACATGAATTCACGTTATGTATTGAAATGTCATCACATGACATCATCATGACATCATCATGGTGATGTCATGGTGATGTGTCGAAAGGAAATGGTTCGCGGCTCTCCGTGCTTCGCGTGTCGAACTCTGGGGCGCACCACGGAGGAATGTCGTGACGTCAGACTTGAGCCGAACCTAACCCAGTCACATCCACATAAAGTGCACCAACAAACTCCCCCTTGGATGCTACTCGTGATGGTTCTTTCTTCACATTGTCGGATCTTTAAAAGGTCTTCATGTGTCGCAAGCAGGGAGTGTATCAACAAACTCCCCCTTGGATGATGCTCGTGAATCTTTTGATCTTCAATACTTTTGGTGTTGATGAGTGGTCAACTGCAACCCGATCATCTTGATCTTCTTATTGCATCAATGTAGTGTCTTCACTTTATGGCTTTCATCTGACACGTTCTCTTTGCTTTTAGCTACTTTGAATTCCACATCTTCACATACAACAGAGCTAAATGCGTAATGAGAACAACCGCTTGGAATATAGATAAATTAAACAAACGACACATATGAGACCAACTCTCAATCAAACACCGACCGACAACAGTTTGAAAGTTTAAAAATTGTTCAGTCTTAAACCTTTAACTTTCAAAACTTTGTTAACTTTGACTGTTTATGAAGATACAATTGTTTTCCGGCTTATATTAAAACACACCTAAAATCTTTTTGGAATTTTTCATTTTTCAAAAGTAAAGAAGGAAAGCAATAAATAAATATATACAACGATGCAGAAATGAAGAAACGTAAATAAATATTTACAGACGTTCTTTTTGCGAGTTTCGAGGGTAAGAGAATCATATCAGTATATGGTCACGCCAAAACAACTCTTGTTGTTCATTTTGTTAACATTTAGATAAAAATCCTATAACAATTATCGGTATTGTTATCCACATAAACTCAACTTATCAGATGTAATCATGGCGAGGGGATACATTAAGTTATGATTTATACTTAGCGACCGGTGTTCATCAACACACGACACATTCCGGTATAAAGGTATGCACGAGAGTTCATCTTACCAGTGAGTATACTATTTATCATCCGTTTGACCATATAAAAGATGTGAGAAACTCACTTATTTTGATTGAAAACAAGCCCTATGTGATAGAATCACTTATTGATGAGGAACTTGATTTTCAGATGCATGAGGGCACAGGAGCAAGTCCGTGAACAGGTCAGTACTAACGTATAGCAAAGAGACGAACTTGACTCCCGCAAAGAATCTGTGATATATTATCACTTATTTTGTATGGACATGTGATTGTTGATCACTTATTGAGGTCGTATGCAATATGTACACGTATGTATAGTATCATGGAAGATCTAGACTTCGTCTCCGTTATTTCTCGGTAAAAGAAACAACCATGATACCCAGATGATAAGACAACATAAAGACCGTATATTTCAGAACCTCGGCAATCTCTCAAACGAAATTTTGGTACTAAGACCATATGCCAATGAGCGGTTCCCACCTGGTCTTCAGTCGATTTAAGATTTATATCACCCTGCACACTTTAAAATGATTCTGAGCCTACCGATACATCTTATATAGAGATGCTTAACATATTTTTAATTTTCAGTCCAGTTTAATGAGGTTTAGACAGACCACTGATGTACTATTATTTTCTCTTTTTCTCGCCAGGAAACTCATTTTTGTTTTTCCATTGTTTTTGCGTTTTGAAATTTTTTGATGTTTTTGAATTTTCAAATTTTGGATTTACTCCCCCTAAAATCAACAAACTATGGTAAATTTTAAAAACACAAAGGTATTTACAAAAAGGATTTCCAGATGTTGGTTAACTCATGTTTTACCTCACTGTCGTTTATGTTGGTGTACTGAATGTCTGTTAACTATGTCTTATCAAGTCTTTTGTCTAGATAGAATGAATGAGCACACAATAGATTAGAAATTAGGGTTTTACATGTTTATCTAGGGTGTTTCGCTTGAAGGGGTTTCAAGGCAAGTTCAAGCGAAACCTAATGATCAGAGTTCGCTTGAACTGATGTTGTGCATGTTCAAGCGAAACCTAGTAGTTTGTCATCCTCAAACGAAACCCAGGGCCTATATATAGGTGTGTGTGTCATTTGAAGCGAAAGATGTATGGTGTTTGTGTGTGAGTCGAGGTGCTGCCGAATTTTTGTCAAGAATTGATTGTAAAGACTCAGGAAAGCATTAATAGAAAAGAATTGAAAGGAACAAAGCTGTTATGACTTGGTTTACTCTGTTTCCGCCTTTGTAAACGAAGATGAACTGCTTTAACTGACTTTTAGGGTCACGGACACGATCCAACAAGTGGTATCAGAGCTCAGGACGAGGAGTTCATACCATAGCAGCTTGATTCTACCAGATTTTCTCATTTCTACTCACCTCTTCTCATATTTTTCTGATTTGAACGAGTTCTAACGGTTGAAATGGCCTGATTTTCACATATGTTGTGTAAAACATAGTTTTAACAAATCCTACAGAGAATCAGATCTAAATACGGATTAAAACTGATAAAAATGGCATAAACAGTGTTTCGCTTGAAGTTGTTCTTCGAACTTTCGCTTGAAAATACACGTTTCGCTTGAAAATCTCAAGCGAAACATCTTTAAAGTATAGCTTTCGCTTGAAAAATCTGTTTACTTGAAGCGAAACCACATTATTGGCTTTCGCTTGAACTGTTCAAACTTGGATTTTTGGCTTTCGCTTGAACTGTTTGAATTTGTTGTAGCTTTCGCTTGAAATCATTTTGTTTCAAGTGGTTTCGTTTGAATCTGATATTTTTCAAAATCAAGAAAGTTTTAAGTGTTTGTTGATTTTTCAGGTACGTACAAGATGGATGATTTCAATCCATTCTATGATATCTTTGCATTTGCTGGAGACGGTGGAAATGATACATCTTCGAGTAACACCAATGAGAACACGCCAAATACAAAGAAAAAGTTATCGGATGCATTGGAGGTTGAAAGTGCTTTCGGAACCTACAACAAACCCCCGAAGTTGATGGCTATCGAGGAATACAGTCGGTGGGCCAAGAAGTTTGAAGATTGGTTGATGGCCTTTGCTTTTCCTAGTTGGAAGAGTCTAAAAAATGGATACCATAATGGAAACAAAAAAGGCGAAACCTTAACAACGAATGAGGAGATAGATTTGTTTGTTGCTGAGCAGAAATGTGTTGCATTGCTGTTTCAATCTGTTCGAGAATATATAATATCTTTGATCGAATACTCCAGTGCTACAGATCTCTGGAACAAATTGAAAAACAAATGTATAGGAAGCGAAGAAATTGTGAAAAACAAAAAGAAACTACTTAGAAAAGAGTTTGATTTGTTTGGGTGTTTAAAGAATGAATCAGTTTGTAAAATGATTGAGAGGTTTGGGCATCTGAAGCTGGAACTGGCGAGACATGATATTTCCTATTCTCGAGAAGAGCTAGTCGACAAATTGTTTGATGCATTGCCAGATGAGATGGATTGGCAATATTATGCGTTGATGCTAAAAAATACTATCAAGCCACCAGAAGAGTTGACAGTAGATTTGCTGATTGAGAGACTAGAGAGTCACGAGTTGGAATTAAAGAAGACACACAAAGTCAATCATTCGTCTTATCAGCAGAACTTGGATTTGTATTATCCAAAGAGCATGATGCCAAAGAGTACATCTCCCAAGACTGCGTTTTCTGCTGAGAATGTTTCCACAACGAGCAAAGAAAGTCAAAGTAGTGGATATCACAGTGGGTCTTCATCAAATTCAAACCAGTCTGATGCAAAGAACTTATTTCAATGCAACATCGCTGTAAACTTAAAGAACGCTCAGAACTTCAGCGAGGAGTCTGCCAAACAACAGATGGTTTTCCTAGCATCTGTGCTAGAATCTTATGAAAGTCTTGTAGCAGGGAAGATAGGCAACACCAACCTGACAAAAGAAGATTATGATCAGATAGATCCTGAGGAGATGGAACTAATCGACATAAGGTGGTGTGTGGCCAGTGCAGTTCGTCGAGCACAGCGTTTCATGGAGATAACAGGGAGGAAGTCAATTGGTGGACCATCTACCAAGTTGGGCTTTGATAAGTCTAAGGTGATATGCTTCAAGTGCAAACAGAAAGGTCACTTTAAGCGTGAATGCAGAAACGTGTATGCTGATGAATCTGAAAACCCGTTCAGAGAAGATTACTACAAGAAGGCGATTTATCATAAGAATAAATCAGAACCACCAAGGATGAAGCAGCTTGAGGATAACAAAGAAAAATCTAGAGCTCTTGCAGTGATTCACGACGATGAAGGTTACGACTTGAGTGAGTTGTTACCTGAAGAGGATGCGGTTGGATATGCTTTCATGGCAAAAACTGAACCTATTCCTTGGAAAGATGACAGAACTGAAGAACAGAAGTATAAACACAGAAAGATGTTAGCTACGAACAAATTGATCATAATATCTGGTATTTTTTCTGAGGCAAAAAGAGCAAATAGATGGGATCCAGACAGAGAATGTTATCTTGACCCCTATGGAAACATTGCTATTGATCATAACACTCTTGATATGGAAACCATAATCCAAGAGTATAAAGTTGAAGATGATTATTGGCAGAAGAAATGGTGGGGAAGCGGAGAAGAAGAAGAAGAGAAAGAGAAGAAGGAGAAAGAAGAGAAAGAAAAAGAAGAGAAAGAGAAGTCAAAGAAGATTGACACTGGGATCATTGACACGACACAGGAGTTGAATGTTGAAAACATGGGAAAGATGGCTGACAAGGTGCTGGCTGCTAATGCACTTGAGGTAGATTCTAAATCCGTTTCTGAGTCTAAAAGCCAAGTCAGTTCAAATGCGTCAACGACTGAGTCAGGTAAGAAGGTCAGTGGTGATGTTGACTGCAAAAATTGCATCAAAGAATGCAAGGTTTGTAGTACAAACACTTATCTCAAAGGTAAGAAGATTGAGGATCTGACTGCTAAAGTCAGAAGTGTTGAGGATCAAATCCTTGATCGTGACAAAATGGTGAAAGCTTCAACTGAACGATTAAAAGAATTAACTAACAAAATTGAAACTGATAAAATTGATCAAGAAAAGGTTAGGAAAGAAAATGAAATGTTAGTTCTTGAAAATAATCAGATTACTGAAAAGTTTGAAAAGCTTAAAAGCACGATTAAAGATAATGATGATAGAAACGGTAAAACTTACAAAGAAAATTGCCAATTGCAATGTGTTTTGAGAATCAAAGAAGAATTAATAAACAAACAATTGGATGAGATTGCTAAGTTGAAGCTTCAATTTGAAGAAGCTAAGATTGAAAATGAATGAATCAACTTGAAATTGAACAGTTACAGCTCTGCAAGCTTTGTTTTGCAACACATTATTCCCAAACCCATCGGGAAAGACAAAGCAGGCGAAGATGTATACTATGATGGAACTGGGGTTGGGTTTCATCAAGTTCCACCACCAGTTCTAGACAATTATTCGAAAAAGCAATCTGGGTTGGTTAATCTTGAGGAAGAAAATGGAGTGAAACTTCCTGATTCAATTGATGTTACATTTTCTTCTTCATCATCTGATGATAGTGTTCAGACAGAGATTGTTAAAAGCACAGCTGAAAGTGTTTTGAATAGTGATTCAGCTGGAGATGATGAATGTTTCTTGAACAAATACATTCTGAAACAAAAGTCCAAAAACAACTTAGGTGATGAACCGGGTCTTGTGATGTACAAGATGGCTGGATCTGATAAGTTGTATTCGGATTCTGAGTTTCCTCTGGAGAATGTAAATGTTTCAAAATTGACAAATGTGTTCAAAATGGTTGAAATCGATTTGTCTGAAGTAAAGAGTTTAAAACAAACAAAAAGGCAAATGAATTTTGAGAAAGATAAAGCTTACTACAAAAAGCCTGTTGTTTCACCACGTTTTTATAAAAACAATCGAAACAATTGGTCGGGTGGTTATCAGGGTGGTAAGAACTATCAAAGAAAGAATTTTCAAAACAAAAGGTTTGCTGAAAAGAAGGTGTTTGTGAACGGTTCAAGTTCACTTTCTGATGAGGAAAATGAAATCTTTTCAAAATCAAATGAAGAGTTCTTTGAGAAGAGGGCCTCACAACCTCAGTCTGAAGGCACAAGTCGGGTAGTTGATACTCGTACATGTTTTAGATGCAACAAAGTTGGTCACATTGCAAGAAATTGCACCAACTCCAAGTCTAAGACTGAAGTTGTTGAGAATCGACAGAAGAAGGTTGATGCAAAAGGAAAAGCTCCAATGGTTGTTGAGAAAATTTTGAAAAATGAAAAATCAAAAGTCAAAATTGAACCTGTTAAGAATGTGGTAACTAAAAATGACAAATTTTATAAACGGGTTGCATCATCTCAACAAACATGGAAGCCAAAAGTTGTTGATAAACCAAAGGTTTCAGTGTCGGAAAAACAATCGTCTTCTACCACACCGGTAAAGATGAATGTTCCTTTGGATTATTATGAAAAGTTGGAAAAACAATCTTCTACTTCACCAGAGAAGAAGAATGTTCAAAAGAAAAATCAACCAACCGGTCAACTTAAAATAGATGAGTTTTTCTTATACAAAAAGGTTGAGGTTGGATCAGATAAAAGTTTGAAAATGAATGATAAAAATTGTCCGCCACTTTACACTGCTAAAACTAACATTAAAGTCAAGTTACCCGAGTCAAAAGAGGCTTGGGTGGCATCAAAATCTCACTGAAGATTTTGGACTTGCCGGAGCTTCCTAGTTGGTAATTGTGAAGCATGAATCGGCATCTTTATTGAATTGTTTGTGATATGTGCAGGAACTTTCGAGAGCTATTTCAAGATGGATTATGGATAGCGGAGTGTCTCGACATATGACAGGGAAGACTGCATTGTTGTATGATGTTAGAAATTTCAATGGAGATTATGTGGGATTCGCAGGGAATCAAGGTGGTAGAATTGTCGGTGAAGGAACGTTATCCAATGGGATTGTTACGTTTGAGAGAGTTAATTACATTGCTGAGCTGGAGAATAATCTGTTGAGTATTTCACAGATTTGTGACAGGATGTATACTACTCACTTCACAGACAAAGAATGTTTGATCTTGAAGCCAGGATTTGTTATTCCTGAAGAATGGATTATCATGCGGGCACCAAGAGTAAATGATCTGTTCGTGTTGGACATGAGCGTAGCTACTACAACAACGGGTCAGGCTCATTGTTTTGTGTCTAGAGCAACAGAGAAAGAATCGAAGTTGTGGCACCGGAAGATGGGGCATATACATCTTAGAAAAATGAATCACTTGGTGCACAATGATTTGGTTCTTGGAGTTAATATCAAAGGTTTTCATCTGGAAGGGGAGTGCATTAGTTGCATTAAAGGCAAGCAGAAGAAAAAGTCACACCCTAAAAGCAAGTAAATTCAGTTTCCAGACCATTAGAGAGACTACATATGGATCTGTTTGGTCCAGTAAACGTCAAAAGTATTACAGGGGATCTCTACTGTCTTGTGGTTACTGATGATTATTCCAGATTTTCGTGGGTATCATTCTTGAAGTCGAAAGATGAAACATTTGACAGTTTGATGGCGTTGTTCAGAAAGATTGAAAATCTGTACCAAAGGCGTATCAGAAGAATTAGAAGTGATAATGGTACTGAGTTCAAGAACAACAAGATGGAAGAATATTGTGATGAAAGAGGTATACTGCATGAGTTTAGTGCTCCGTACACTCCGCAGCAGAATGGAGTAGCAGAACGTAAAAACAGGACGCTAATCGAAACGGCCAGAACGATGCTTGCTGATTCAAAGCTACCGATAAATTTTTGGGCAGAAGCAGTTTCCGCCGCATGCTATACACTCAACCGGGTTCTCACTGTCAAGAAATTCAACAAGACATGCTTTGAGTTGATCAATAATCGCAAACCGAACCTGAAGTTTTTAGAACCGTTTGGGTCTCCTTGTACAGTTCTAGAGCCTTTTGGTAAATTTGGTCCAAAGTGTATCGAAGGAATATTTGTGGGATATTCAAGTCCACAAAGACGAGTTTTTGTTCCAAGCATGAAGCAGATCATCGAAACACAACATGTTGAGTGTCAGGGGTATACTATGCCGCCTCAAAATCCCGGTGACTCATGGCATTTTAATTACGATAAATTGTGGGATTCGTTTGACATGGAAGAAGAAAAGGAAGAAGAAGAGGATTTCTTTGATGAGTTGGATATTCTAAGAGAGTATGAAGAATCGCAGGAAAGGTTCCCAGCTGAGTATTCAAGAAGATCGCGACGAGTATCAAATGACGATGAAGCAGGTCCAAGAAATGCTGGTGAACATGATGATGTCCAACAAAATGAAGTTGCTCAAGATAATCAGTCGGCACAGAATGATAATCAAGAATCTGAGAACATGCCAGTATTTGATCGTGGTGATTCAGATTCTGAGGGGGAGCAAATTCAGATTTCAAGTCAAACAAACCCAGTCAGTGAACAAGATGCAAATCAAAATGTTACTAATCTGGAAGGTGATGTAGATGTTCCAGGCGAAGTAATGCCACGAACTCTTTCATATCATCCAGAGGAATTGATCATTGGGGAACTGCAGACAGGCGTTCGCACTCGAAGACAGATTGATAAAGGGCTTACATGTTTTTATACAACAGTTACTCCTTTGCAAACTGAATTCTCATTGAGTTGTTTTATCTCGCAGGTTGAACCAAGGACTTACAAAGAGGCGCTTACTGAAGATTCTTGGGTCAATACAATGCAGGAGGAACTGAGCCAATTCGAGAAATTAGGAGTGTGGAAGTTAGTGGATTTGCCAGATGGTCAAAGGAAGATAAACACCAAGTGGGTGTTCAAGTGTAATAGAGACGATAGAGGAGTTGTGGTTCGCAACAAAGCTCGACTCGTAGTCCAGGGTTTCAGTCAGTAGGAGGGGATAGATTTTACCGAAGTGTATGCTCCTGTAGCTCGACTAGAAGCTATCAGAATCTTTCTAGCATTTGCATCATGGAAAAACTTCAAAGTTTATCAGCTAGATGTAAAATCGGCGTTTCTTTACGGGAAGGTTAAAGAGGAGGTATATGTCGGTCAGCCACCGGGCTTCACCGATCCACTTCACAAAGACAAGGTCTACTTGCTGGACAAAGCGATGTATGGTTTACACCAGGCCCCGAGAGCTTGGTACGAGACATTGTCTCAACACCTACTAGCCAACAGTTTCATTTATGGAAAAGTGGATGCCACTCTCTTCACCAAAGAGGTCGACGGTCATCTTCTGATAGTTCAAATTTACGTGGACGACATCATATTTGGGTCAACAAATGAGGATCTATGCAAAGATTTTGAACGTGTTATGAAGCAGAAATTCGAAATGTCATCGATGGGTGAGATGAAATTCTTTTTGGGATTGCAGGTTGATCAACTACCCAAAGGAATTTTCATACATCAAACGAAGTACGTTCATGATATCTTGGAGAAATTCGGGATGTCAGGTTCTACTCCAGCTTCCACCCCATTAGCAACGAATCATGGGATAAATCCTGATCTCACCGGAGAGAAGGTAGATGAAACGATGTATCGTTCCATGATCGGATCGCTGATGTATTTGACAGCTTCAAGACCCGATATCATGTACCCAACCTGCCTCGCAGTAAGATTTCAATCTAACCCGAGAGCTTCGCACATGGTGATTGTGAAAAGGATATTGCGCTACCTGAAAGGAACTTCATCATTGGGGTTGTGGTATCCAAGAGAAGGCGATTTCACGCTCGAAGGGTATTCCGATTCAGATTTCGGATGCTGCAAAGTTAATGCTAAATCAACAACAGCAGGGTGCCAGTTTTTCGGATCAAGATTGGTTACTTGGCAATGCAAAAAGCAAACCTCTGTGGCTTTATCCACATGTGAAGCGGAGTATGTATCTGCTAGCAGTTGCTGCTCACAGATCTTGTGGATCCAGCAACAGATGCGCGACTACGGTTTGCAATTTCTAAACACCCCTATCTTTGTTGATAATGAGGCAGCGATTAACATTACGAAAAATCCAGTTCATCACGCTAAAACGAAACATATTGAAATTCGTCATCACTTCATTCGCTATTGTTTTGAGAAGAAGTTGATACGAATTGAGAAAATCCACACTATTGATCAAAAAGCTGATTTACATACCAAAGCATTTGATAAAACACGTTTTCAATATTTGCTAAAACTGAATGGTATGAAGCTTTTATCGGTGTTGGAAGAGATCATTGGCGTTGATGAAGGTGACATTGTAGATGATGTTGAGAAGCAATCTGCAATGGTTTGTCGAGTTTTTACTTGTTTTGGTATTTAGGGGGAGTATAGGGTAATATTTTCAGAAAATACAAAAACAATAAAAAATGATAAAAATACAAAAACATGAGATATTTTCAAAATTCAAAAACAATAGAAAACCAGAAAAAGAGCTTGTGTAAAAAGGGAAAATGATAGTACATCGGCTTGACAGTCACGGTATGCTAAAGAATTGGAATGTTTAAATGCATTAAACAGTCTCGTTGATGATATGCCGATAGGTTTTTGCACATTTAGTAGGTTTGTTCGGGATATAAACTTAAATCTTACTTACTTATTTCGTGGGGAACACTACTTGGATATATAGGTAACCCCTGAAATCTCGTTTGAAAGATTCCTTTTTCTGATATACTAGGTTTTTATACTCAGTGATATCTGGGGTATTATTCCGGGACTTCTGCTGAATGGAAGTTCTGACCTAGTCCTTGAATAATACTTTATGCAATGCTTGAAACATAGCATCACCCTCAGCATACATGATAAGACAATAAAATTGCTTCGCAATGCTGTGTAAAAAAGATCCTCTAAAGGGGACACACCCAAAAGTTGAGTCATGATCTCTCTGCTGAACTGTAGTTCTGACCTGAGCTCTCATGATTCTTCATAATTTATTAACCCCTTACAGATATCATTGGTGTTATACTTACCTGTAAGACTGAATATTGGGATCTGGATACGGGAGTATATTCAAGAGGTGGGACACACGTATAAGTTTAAGTCTCTAAAACACTAATTCCGTATCCTGAACAGATTGAAAATTGTGTGAGAATTTAAGTGGATCAGTATATCGACAATCTAAGCGAATTGTTTAATTCTGAGTATGTAATTGAAGCTTAACGGTACTTGTGATTTGTCGAATAGCTGATATGATTCCCTAACACGCTCACCAAAAATATGTTTGTAAATAGTTTACTTTTATTGCATTTTAGTTCTGTATTTCATTTTTAGTTTAGAAACTTTATTCAAAATTCAAAAAGATTTTTCATTTCTGCTTTATTTTTGACAAACCAAAGTGGAGAGTTGATCTTCGGATTCGAAAGTTGAAAGCAGATGCAGGAAGTTTCTGGGCTGGACAATGAGTTTGGAGCTAAACATGATGAGTTTGTGAAATTGGAAAGTTAAAGCAAGTTTATTAACTTGAAACTTGTAAATTTTCAGAACAAATTGACCAAAAGTCAGTGTGAATTGTCTCAGATCAACCAAGGTCATTAAGTTGGACTTGGTAGATTAATTGAGTAATCAGGGTCATTAACTTGGACCTGAATACTTAAGTGGATTTCTAAACACTGGTTGGACTATCAATTGTGGTTGAATGGTAAGTTTGGATTGAAACTGTTATTATCATATATCTTATATTTAGGTAGAGATTGTGCAGGTAACAGGAATCCCCATGGAAATGAAAATGACAGAGTTTGAACCAGAATTAAAGTCCTAGCTTATTGAGAGGGGGAGTCTGTGAAAGGGGGAGTTCACATTCTGGATCAACAGTTAACGGGGAGACTAAAGATGGAGCCATGATGAGTTCCTGAACCTGTGAAGAAGGAGTTTTACAATGACAAAATTTTGGAGAAAGACAAAGACTGAAGACTTGACGCCGAAGACTTCGTCAACATCCAAGGGGGAGTCTGTTGGTGCACTGAATGTCTGTTAACTATGTCTTATCAAGTCTTTTGTCTAGATAGAATGAATGAGCACACAATAGATTAGAAATTAGGGTTTTACATGTTTATCTAGGGTGTTTCGCTTGAAGGGGTTTCAAGGCAAGTTCAAGCGAAACCTAATGATCAGAGTTCGCTTGAACTGATGTTGTGCATGTTCAAGCGAAACCTAGTAGTTTGTCATCCTCAAACGAAACCCAGGGCCTATATATAGGTGTGTGTGTCATTTGAAGCGAAATATGTATGGTGTTTGTGTGTGAGTCGAGGTGCTGCTGAATTTTTGTCAAGAATTGATTGTAAAGACTCAGGAAAGCATTAATAGAAAAGAATTGAAAGGAACAAAGCTGTTATGACTTGGTTTACTCTGTTTTCGCCTTTGTAAACGAATATGAACTGCTTTAACTGACTTTTAGGGTCACGGACACGATCCAACAGTTTACCAAAATTAAGTTAATCAGAAATGATTTATCAAATTTTGGAAAAATGAGTTGGCACGCTGGTAATCGGTGTGGACCATGACACCATTGATGAGTTTCATAGTGAAACAATCACGTGTGAGGTGATATTCAAGTTCAACGTGTCTGGTCAAAGAGTGCTATACGAGAAGATAATAATTCATAAAGCAGCTTAAATATCGACAAGTATAGGAGAGATTAGAAATTTAAAACCGTATCCTGCAATTGCTTTATGCATTGCTAGGAATCTGAGTGCTCTCCCAAACTTGATATCCACCCGTTGTGGATTTCAAAGTCGATTTTGTAGCTACTTCAATTATCCAAGAAATCTCTTCACAACAACAAGATCATAAACCTCTGGGTCCGGCTGGTCTTCCACATTGCACCAGCGAAGGTCTTTGTCTTTCTCTTTGAGAAGTAGTGTGCGGTTGTTCAATCCACGCCAAGGCATCCGCACACATTTTACTTGAATCTATCCCGGGGACCCGATCAAAGCCTTTAACAATCAAACTTTCAAAAGATTTTCATTGCGTTGAAGCTTTCAATGTCTTTTCTTCTTTTCTTTTTCTCTCTCTCTCCATCAAAGGCAACAACTCCTAGATGTAACAATGTTTCGGAGCCTTAAGTCGCCGATCTTGTGCATGGACGCCCCACTATCAACAATCCTAAGACTATCAATAGTTCCTCCTGGAACATCCTGCACACTCACTCAGAGATTAGCTGGAGAGGGGGACCCAAGCCTTCACAGACTTGGGTCGTCCGTCATCATCGAGGATTGTGACATCCATTTCCCGATGATTCTGAATTGATGGAGCTCCCCCATAAACAGTTACCAGTTTTGGTTTCCAAATTTGTTTCTGTTTTTCATTTTTAACATCTGATTTAACATATTTTGTTTGAAAAACCTCTGGTTTTAAAACCTTTTCAACTTCTTTTCTTTGTTTTTTTTTTCTGTTACACTTCTCGTTGTTTAACAAGACGAGGGTCTTGTTTTGGTGAAATGGATCTTTTATGGTAACTGTTACCACGTGGGGCATCAACTTTTGCCTTTCCCTTGGTGAGATATGGGCAGTTCTTGACAATGTGTCCATACTCACAGCATTCAAAGCATGATCTCCGCTCAACAAACCTCGGAGTATCATAACTGTAATAACTTGAAGATGAATTTCGTGATCTTAAGGTACTTGGTCCTACATCACAACCATTTGTATGTTTTGTGTAATTGTTTTGACTGTTTCTTTTCAAAATTTTACTTTGTGTAACAAAATCCACGTTGGATTTGTTTTCAAAAGTTTCAATTTTATCAGTCCCTATTGACTTCACGAAGTTCACCTTCTGAACCTTTTTCTTGTTTTGGTTTTGTTTTCCTTTTCCTTGAATAGCGTGATTTTGCTTTCGTTGATTGTTTTGTGTTTGCAATTTTTTATTTCCATATTTCTTTCTAACTTCGGATTTTGGGATAGGAGTACACTGAGTTATTACAACTCTTGGGCTCGACTTTCCCAAAAACTTACTTGTAGAGTCCTCGAAAACTTTATCAATCAATGATTGATTGACATTTTTGATTGGGAAATCCTTATCTGAATATATTTTATCAGATCCAATCAACGTGTAAAGCAAGCTCACGCTTTCACAACTCGAATATGAAGATTCAACAGATTTGACTGTAGCAGTCACAAACGGTTTTGTGGAAGGATCACAAAGAATGTGATTTTCGAGAGGTATATTCTCCTCTTTTGTAACCGTCTCTGACTGCTTAGGTTTGTCCTCATCCGACTCATCATCCAAACTATCACAATCCTCAACAGTTGGAGTACTTTGTTTCGGAACAACAGATGACTTTTCTGAACTTTCAGATGAGCCCTCCGAGGAACTGTCAGATTTGAACCCTAGTCCAGTTGTAAACTCCTCATAATTAAGAGGTACAGTTGGTTCAAACCGAGGCATTTCCTCCTCATCGGGCATCTTGGTATAGTTGTGTCTCAAAGGAGGTGGACACGACTTATACCGAATGCCTTTCACATTTCCTTTCAGTTGTTGAACTTCAATGATGTGATCAAGCACATATCGGGAGTTAGAATAACTATCCAATCTGAGCTTGATCGCTTCATGCTCACATTTAGCCATGGCTAGCTCCTTCTTTGTTTCCTCAATGATATTAATGTAGTTATTAATACCAATTTGTTTGCCCAAAACAGTTTTAGACAATTCGGAAACACTTTTCTTTAAAGTTTCAATGACTGATTTGAAATCCTTTTCATTGCGAGCTAAGGCCATGTTTGCCTCTTTGCATTTTGACAGTTCAATAACTAAACTTTGATTGTGACTATGAATCGTTTCAAATTCATGTTTTAATTTAGCACATCCATGTTTCATATCAGCACAATCACTACATATGCTAGGAGTTTCAGATTTTACCTGACTTGTAGAAGCTGCGACATTATCCGTAGTGTCATTCTGGCAATAGAAAGATCCATCTTCAGATAAGAACTTCTCCATGTCATTCGATGCAGCAGCAGCTTTCTTGATCAAGTCAGATTTTTGACATTTCGTCTCCTTGGCATCATTCGATAAACTATCAGCTTCAGAATCTATTCCCTCCTTCACGTCTGATTCTGAACTGTAATCACTCACACCTGAGCCATCTTCATCAGTACTGCTACTATATCCTGAACTGTCATCATTTCTTGAAGATTCACCATCATTGACATTCTTGAAAATTTCAGCATAAAACACAGTTCCTCCTTGATCTCCACCTCCACATTGTACTGACCAGTCACACCCTTCATCAGTTTGATTTGAGTTGGACGTGGATGTACTTGTTTGATTTCCAAAAGGATTTTGGTTGCCTTTTTGAGGTTGGGCTTGAGGTGTAACAAATAGAGGTTGAAGTGGAGTAGCCGTTGATTTAATACGGAAGTAGGCACTTGTATCGAATATGGGTTGAGGAGTAGTAACCTGTGGTTTAGGAAACCAGGCACTTGGATCGAATTTAGATTCTGGTGTAGCAACTTGTGTTGGAAAAAGATAGGGGTTTGTATTCGATCCATATGTTGTCTGAAGCTTCGGTTGCTGACTTGTACTCGCACCTGTGTTAAAACCTCCAAAATACATCTCTGGATTTTGTGGAACTGGAATTCGTTTGGCTTTTCGGATTTCTTCTTCATCTTTGTTCTCTAGCTTCTGAACGAATTCATAAATGCTACTCACATTCAAAACACCAGTGTGCTTCAGCAACTCAATGAATTGATTCCACTTAGGAGGTAAAGCATCAGGAAAACGCATGACCATCTCTTCTTGTGTAGCATTAACCCTGTATGAGTGCATCCCACTAAGCAAATGATAGAATCGAGTAGCCATGTTGTTTAATGTTTCATTTTCCTTGAACATAAAACAGTCAAACTCCTTCTTTAAAAGATCATGACGGATCTTTCTTGTTACAGCATTTCCTTCTCCCCTAGCTTCCAAGACGTCCCACAAATTCTTTGTACTTGTACAATACGCGAATTGATGATAGTTATCCTTAAGAAGTGCTTGCGTAAGGATAGCAAATGCTTTCTTCTTGAGATCATAAGCCTTTTGATCACCTTCGGCCATTTCTGCCAAGGTAACTGGATTGGAAGCTGCTACTTCGAGAGCTTCATTGAATGGCGTAGTAAAACACGTCTACAGCTCAGTATTTTGCCCTAGAACATAAGTATGAAAACGATTTTTCCATGATGGATAATCGTTCATATGATTTAGCTTTGGCGGACGATTGTTGCTTCCAGCTTCACTCTCGCTAATCAGAAGATTTTGAATACCATGACTTTGATTAGCAACAGATGCCCATTGACTGGCTGTAATCGTTTGTTTGGGCATTAAAGATTTTACCCATTGTGAAGGATGTTGACTTAATTCTGAGTTATCACTCCAATCCCACGGATTTGTACTCATATTTGGTTGTGGTATAAAAAAAATGCTTGACAAACCAAAATAAACAAGTTTGTTTGTTTTGAAAACCTTTTGTGATAATTTTAAATGTGAAACCACCAAATATGAAGTCCACTAAAATAACTTAATAGGTTTAAAACATGAAATCACGTGGACTTCTTTGTTGTTAAATCCACTAAGAATGAAAAGTGAAAGCCCACCAAGAATTTGTTCCCCAGCCCACAAAATGCAACAATTAATTGAATAAGCCCAATAAATTAAGCCAACTCACTAATAACACATCAGTCGACAGATTTAAAAAAAAAAAAGACAAAAGCCCCCTCCCCCTTTTTTCGTGAAAACAAGACAACAACTGATTTTTCGTTGACCAGATGCAGTTTTTCGTTGACTCTATGTGTGATATTTTCAAGATCTTATCCTGACACACACAGACCCAAAATCTTATCTTGTGTAAGTGACTAGACCCAACATTTAAAACAAATCAAATCTTCGTCTGAAAAGTTGGTACACAATTTTCAAACACTCCTTACCTTTATTGTTCTCAACAACTAAACATCATATCCTTTTACACAAAAGTCAAACAAGTATTTTATAATCAATAACAACACTAATAATTCAATATCAGAGATTAAACACAGACAATGTTATGAAGATCAACAAGAACACTTTGAATGTCAGATGAACTCGATGAAGTTTCCGGTCACCGGAAAAATTACCGAACACAAATTTTTAACGTCTAAACTCAAAACCACTTGTACCTATGATAATCTCGAACCCTTTTAAACAAGTTTTAAGCAAAACAACGCCAAATAACATCAGATTTTCGAGTTTAAAAATAAGAACTTCATGAAACACAACTGGGTTTTTGATTTTTAACCAAGAAAGACCTTAAAAACCCACTCAAAAATCGTACCGGTAACTCGGTTTTCAACAAGAAATCGAGCCTTATGCTCTGATACCAATTGTAGGTCCATTTTGGGATCGCCGGACAACTACGAGATCTTGTTTCGAATATCGTAACGAGTGCGGAATCCACGTTACGATACAAACTGAGCGAGAGATAAACACAACACAAAGATTCAACGTTTAACACTCAAATGTATTAAAACGTACGACGGTTACAAAGCAATGTTTACAAGATCTCCTTATAAACTCTCAGTGTGTGTGTGTGTGTTTTACAGTGTATTCTCTCTCACTGTGTTCTCTCCCTATGCTACTTAGTTTGCCTTCTGTCTTCTGTTTATATAGCAGCATGGTCAACGAACTTAACATCAGGTCTGACGAACAATCAAAGTGAGATGAACATTTAGTCTTTGTGAGTATATAATCTTCGTCCACAATAAAGGTTCATCCAACAGGAGACTTCGTTGAGTGAAGACTTCGTCCAAAGTAGTCTTCGTCAACTTTAATCTTCGTCATGCATAACAATCAGTCTACAAGCAATCTTCGTCAACAAGCATGTAGTCTTCGTCAACCTTTATCAAAGTTTCTTTGATAACAACAAACAATTAATTGCATAACTACATGAATTCACGTTATGTATTGAAATGTCATCACATGACATCATCATAACATCATCATGGTGATGTCATGGTGATGTGTCGACGGGAAATGGTTCGCGGCTCTCCGTGGTTCGCGTGTCGAACTCTAGGGCGCACGACGGAGGAATGTCGTGATGTCGGACTTGAGCTGAACCTAACCGAGTCGAACCGAACCGAGTCGCGTCCAAATAAAGTGTACCAACAAGCTTTGAGTTACTGGATCGAAGAACGCAAGACTGTGAGTTCATGTCCCCCTTTTTCTTTTAACTGTTTTCAGTTTTATAACTTCGGGGGTGAAATACATGTTACAAATGTTTCGATGATTACAAATGGTATGGTTAGCTAAGGAATGAACTGCTAGATCATGTGAATGGGTAGGAGATTAACTTAAGACCATTAATCCTTGTATAAGGACCAAGGGGCATGAGTGATAGATCTATTGGGTGTTGCGAGCCCCGCCCATGAGCCCGCGGGTTAGACCAAGTGGCGACTATGTCGTTCCTGGCGGATGGCCCGGTACGAAATACACATAAAGGATTGAGCCATTCCTACACCGTTGCACACATATTAATGGCCTTGCAAACCATTAATTGATCTATTTCCCTATTGCTTTCGTACCGGTTTACAAATACATACATACATACAGAAGTTTTACAAGGTTATTCGTGCACACATACAAAATACATGAACTCGCTCAACTTTTGTTGATGTTTTCAAACTACATGTATTTCAGGAAACTGATTATGGATCTGGCGGGCATTCAAGATATCAAGTTGTGTCTCAAATAAGTGATGTCATCCAGCACTGGAGGGTTTGAATCATGTGTTCTATCCTTGATAGGATACATGGTTCAAAGCCTCGTTTTTACCAATGTCTTTGGTGAAGTCCAGTATGGAACTTTAAACTTTGGTTGTTGTGTATTTTAAAACTTGAAGTCTTGGTTTGTTGGTAAACAAGGTTGGTTGTAATATTTTGAAACTTAATTATGGATGAACATTATGGTTTCTATCATATAGTTGTTTGTTATGGTTGAATGCAATGATACTCAGCAAGTCACACGTAATCACGCTTCCGCAAAAGTCAGGGTGTGACAAAAAGGCATGCTAAGCAAGCCAAAGCAGAGAAGGGAGTTAAGCCAACAAGAATGACGATGCTCACGGATGATAAAGTGATAACATTCGATAGTGATGATCGGGATAACATCCAGGATCCCCATCATGATGGGTTGGTGTAGGACCGGTTTTGACTCCGAAACGATTGCGAAACGAACGTGAAACGTGCGGAAACCGTACACGAACGTGACCTAACACATGTGACGTAATATAAATGTGATTCTTTGATAAATCTGAAATCGTACAAGAACCGTGAATCACCTAGAGCACTTTCTCTCTCTACTTTCTCTCTCTAAGCACCAAGCTCCAAACTTTCTAAAATTACAAATGATTTAGCTTGAATGCTATTTATAGTGATGTTGATTTAGCTTGAAATGACACATGCCACTTTCAAGGGAAATCAACATGTTGATTTAGCTTGAAACTGTCATGTGACACTTTCAAGGTAAATCACCACTTTCAAGCTAAATTACCTTAAACATACTCTAAAACCTCATATACTCTCGTATAACAAGATCTAATCTAACAATTCAAATCCTAGACTCGATACAAGACGAAGTCAATAGACATAGTGCACTAACAGTTGGTGATTACCTTATATGTTGCTAACCATTTTGTACGTAGGATACTGGTGGATAATGGCAGCTCAGTCAATATCATTCAGTTGGAGACCTTGAAGAGGATGAACATCTCGGAAGCTGGGATTACTTCAAAATCCACTGTACTTGTAGGATTCAGTGGAGAAGCGAAGAACACTGTCGGGGAGATAATGCTACCTATTTATGTTGAGGGGGTAAACTCGTTGCAACGCTTCTGTGTTATGGATTCATTATTCTGCTACAACATAATATTAGGCAGGCCTTGGATTCATGATATGAAAGTCGTACCCTCCACTTATCACCAGTGTGTGAAGATTCCTACTCCTTGGGGAGTGGTGAAAGTTGAAAGTGACCAGTTGGAAGCAAAGGAATGTTACTCTTCCTCGATGAATGCCTCAACGAAATCCCGGGGAGGATAGCAATTAAGGATACAAGCACATAATATCGTGGAAGCTTTTGAGCAGTATGTCAAGAAAATTATCCGCGATGAAGATAACCCAGATATCTCAGTGCTTGTAGGAGTCAACATCCCTGAGGATATTGAAAAACAACTTACTAACTTTTTGAAATGCAGGAGGTCTACATTTGCTTGGAAGCACGAGGATATGACAGGTATATCAAAGGATATTATAACTCATAAACTTGGAATTGATAAATCTTTAGGGCCTGTTCAATAAAAAAGAAGAAAATTCGCTACTGAAAGGAATACGTAAGTTTTCTAATAAAACATTCTGCTTTCAATTGATTTGTTTCCTAGTAGCTGCCATGCGTGAGAAGGATATCGGGTATTTTAAAGCAGAAATTTGAGAAGCATGAACTCAGGTTTAACCCTCGTTATGCTCAAGACAACTTTAATTCATCTCAATTGACGAATATTTCAAACTCTCAGCCATATGTTCCCTGCAATCCTTCAACGGTATCTTTAATCATATGTCACTACATGGTATTCATCGATTTGTCAATGTATTTGCTTGAAATCAGCTAGATAACACTGGACGTGGTTGTGTTTTTGACAGAGTAAACCTCGAAAATACTAGATTTGCTGGTTCTCGAACTTATACGCAAAAGGAAAGTCCTTCTCCGAATACTAATACCGTAAGAAATTGCTACAGTTTGACACTCATGTTATTGTTGTTACTGCCATTACTGTTACGTAGTTAAATCTGATTATGATTTAGTTGAAAACCTTTAAGATTGCTAGAAACACTTGAGGAAAATAAACTCTAACTTTGTTTGGAATAAATAAATTTTACTCGGTATGTGTACGCTGATTTGATTTGTCGCTAGAACCATTTTAGGAAAATAATATCTCTCTCTCCGTTCAACTGCTTGCAATCACTGATGTTTTTTAAACATGACAAAACAAGATAAACAACCTCCCTTCATGTTTCATACGGTCTTCCGGTTCGTTTCTGCAATTCGTTTTTACCAAAAGAAGACGTTAAATTTGCACTTAAAGATGAAAATGGAGAGCAATGGGAAGTCAATCAACAAAATGCATTTTCAGGTGTTCATATATTGACATTGTTTATCTATTACCCCTGCATAGCATTGAATTAACAGTCTATGGTTTCATGAACAGGTGGTAAGTGATGCACCAGGTCCGAGTTCGAGGTGAGTCTCACTTTGTAGTTTGTTCTTGTTGTATAAGAACCTAAGAATAACGGTTATATATGGTTTGCATACAACTTGCATATACGGAACTCTTTAAATGAAGTTGATTCTGCTATTAGCCTTTTGCAATTGGCAGCACAGTCAGAACAAGTAACTCAAGGTAACTATTTTGACTTTTGTGTTAGTTAATTTTAGCCGTTACCTTTTATTTATATTATTGAACTAAATGATGGGAAAAAAGCTACCCTGTCCCCTTGTGGCCACCTTATCGGATATCTTGGAAACAGTAACGAAGATGTTGGTTTAGAAGTTCTATAATATTCTAGACCAACCGAACCCCATCTTTCATTCGAAGAAGTCAACTCTTTTGAAGACTTCCGTGTTCTGTTCAATGGAGTCTGGATCGACCATCAGCTAACCGATGATGTTAGAATGGGCTACTACAAATTATGCTTGTATAAGAAAGAATTTCTTCATCCGGAAGACGTGTATGATTCGTCTAACTGTAGAGATTGCTGGTGAGATTAAGAAGTGCAAGCTCACCATAGCTAAGGAGGAGTTTGATAAATGGGATAAGTACCTAAAAGCTTTCTTGAGGGTTTTGGCATGAAAGTTAGGTTTTTGCGTAATAAGTAAATCACACATGAAACGCTTCTGCTTGATTCAGAAGGTGCATTGGACATAAAGCAGTACATGGAGGTAACACATGAACATAAACGCATAAAGCTGAGTTAAAGAAAGTAGATGGCATGCGTAAGGAGTTGAAGGGAAGTGCTAAAAACTGTCAGGGGATTTTGGGTAGTTTAAAGCAGAAAGTTGAGAGGCATGAACTTAGGTTCATGTTGCATTAACCACCTCCTTGAACCGGAGTTCATGCCTCTCAACTTTCTGCCGTAAAATACCCGAAATCTCCTCACAGTTTTTAGCACTTTCCTTTAACTCCTTACGCATGGCAGCTAATTTCTTTACTCATCCTTAATGCGTTTATGTTCATTTGTTGCCTCCATGTACTGCTTTATGTCCGCAACACCTTCTGATTCAAGCACAAGTCTTGAAAGTGTGCGTAACTTATCGCGTAAAAACCCAATTTTCATGCCAAAACCCTCGAAAGTTTACAGATTCTTATCC
>JARYGA010042952.1:0-60074 GCA_030545235.1 Helianthus tuberosus
AAATTCAGGAAATTCCATGAATCCATGGAAGCTAGGTTATGGGTTTTATAAGATGATGTTGAACACTAGGATTTGAATGATAATTCTAGTATAAATTTCATTATAGGAGGTAATTCCTGTGATGTTGATGCTAAAATGTATGCAAGGTTTACTAATTAAAGTGAAATTTGAGGTTTAATTTGCAAGTCATGAACTTGGAGATGATGGTAGAAAAATCTGACCCGTTAGGTGTTTGTTGAAATGCCTAAGTGAGGATTTTTATGTTAAATTTGATGGGAACGCAGATTTGATCATGTTTCACAATGATATGAATATGGTCATGAAAAGAGTTCTAAACAAGTTGTAAAACTGAATTTTCTAGGCAAAGAGTCCGGATCATCAAGCGGACAAGCCGAAGGGAATTCACGGGGGAAAGGCGTGCTCTAAAGGTACGAAATTACCGTTTCGTTACAATTGTAAATTATGTGATAGTTTTATGTTGTAGTTTTGAAAACATGGTAAGCAAGATAGATCAATATATCAAGTAAGTGTCTATTTGTTTTAATCTAATGAGACGGGTCAAAATAATTGTTAGAAAACCTATGTTCGAATTACCTTGCTTGGTGATAAGTTCTTGGTGCCTAAACGGGTCGAACAAATAAAGTAAGGTATGACTATTACATAGGATATGATGGAAAGTTCTTTGATGATTGATTAATATGTATCTTTTGAGAAATATGGGGTTTTAAGGTTTCGGAATCATTGAAAAACCTGAATTTATAGAGTTAGAATTTTGGTGTAATAGAACAAGAAAACAAAACTTGAAATCCCAGGTATTACCGTAAATTACGGTATTACCGTAATTTACGGTAGATGTTTATTGTTTACGGTGGAAACCACCTGATTTACGGTGACCATAAGCTTTCAGATCTCACCGTAAATTACGGTGCGACCGTAATTTACGGTAAACCCAGAAAAACTTTAAATTGTTTTATTATTAATTGATGATTGATTTATATGTTTAAATATTATGTGCCAAGGTCAAACTAATGTTTTTAATTGGTTTTGACCCTAGGTGTTCAGATGGACCGTATGGATGGCGATCAAGCAAAGTCGAAGAACCGAACACAATTTTTGAAGCTTCCGCTATGTGTCTTAATCTTACTTAAGTTTTGTTCACGGGTTGTATGTAAATTTTCAAACAACTTTCGAATGTTCAAATTTGGGTCAAGTGTTGGATATGTTTTATGATACTTCTAAAACTTATGTAAATCTAATCTTTTGGTATAAATATGTATAAATCTAGTGATTAATTCTAGTTCAAAGTAAGGGTGTTACAGCTATAGATTTCACAATCTTGAGGATGTTCAATGTCTTGATTAAAGAAGCTAAGATTGCTAACTTAAAGATCAAGTACCTGGGAGGCTTACACTTGCTTCTAACTTTCGAAGACACGGAGACGACATCTAGATTTCTCAGCAATACAGAACAATGGAGAACGTGGTTCTCCAGACTTGAAACCTGGAAAGGTTAATCGCTCCCTTTTGAGAGGATCGACTGGCTAAAACTTCATGGGGTTCCACTGCATCTTGATGAGCCAGCGGTTTTCAATCCTATTGGCGAACGTTTTGGTAAAGTTATCAAACCTTCTTTCATGAGCGAAGAGGATGTTGACCTTTCATATGAGCGTCTGGGTGTTCTTGCTGGAGACGGAAAAAAAAATTTATGAAGAGGTTACGTTTAGATGGTCGAACAAAGCTTTCAAAGTTTGGGTTACAGAAGAATCCGACGAGTGGGATCCTGATTGCTTGGAGGAGTTAGACGATGACGCTTCTATGGCTGAAAATCTTGAAACACAGGATACCGAAGGCAACCTGAATTACAATGCTCCGGCTGAATCTCACCGGAATATGGAAGCTTCGGCTAACGAAAGTAAGTCGGATGGGCACACCCTCAACGCATCGTGGAACCAAGAGCCTCACGTGCATGGGGAACATAAGAGAGAGAATAGGAATAATGATGGGGGGGGGCACGTGCAACAACATTCAACACAGAAATCTAACGAGCAAGGGTTTTTTGCTTTTGAGTCTAGAACCAGTTTGGGTCACATAGGCAAAAAGGCCTATTGGGCCAGGAAGAAGGCCTAACCTAATGTTTACAGATCTCTAGATAAACCAAGGGATAAAAAGAGAGCAAGGCAGGATGACCCTTTTGACTTGGATCGATTATTGGGCTTAGTTAATGAATCTGAAGGCATAAGGCAAGATCAGGGAGACGCAAAAGCTGACAGCGACAATTTTGACCTTAATGTAACAGCTTCCCACATCGATTCTGACCAGATTTCTGAAGAAGATCTTGTCGAAACCCAAAGTAAAAATCGTGAAGAAGGAAGGAATGAGGAAGAACCAAGTGCGACAATGAATAATGGGCCGATGATGAATGTTGATCCTTTAACATGGGATGAAGACACCGTTGAAAAGGATATTCAGAACACGATTGATTTCGGTACAGCTATTGGTGCTATTGTTCGCAACTTTGGGTCTGTCTTTCGTAGTCAGATCCTAGGATCATGTATTCAGTTGGTTAAACCATGAATTACATGTCTGTTAATATTAGGGGTGTCGGGGTTCGGAGTGGGGATAAAGCTGGTTGGATTAAAAAGATAAAGATAGATGAGGAGATTGGATTTATGGCTATTCAGGAAACCAAAGCTTCAAATCTTTCTAAGGCGGAGGTAGATATGTTTTGGGTAAGGGTGGTTTTGGTTTTGATTCTGTTGACGCGAGGGTGCAGTCCGGTGGGGTCCTCAGTAAATGGGACACAAATGTTTTTAGTCTCACATGTGTGGAAAAAAAGTCAGAATTTTCTTCTGATTAAAGGGAGAATTAAAGGTATTGGTATCAATGTCAATGTTCTTAATGTGTATGCCCCTCAAAAAAACGTTGAGAAGCGAATTCTGTGGGAAAAGATTAGGGCAATAAAAGAGGTTCACCAGGGTATGTGGATAATGATGGGTGATTTTAATACGGTCAGGAGTGCGGACGAAAGAATGAACTCTAAATTCAATTGTAGAAGGGCTAGAGATTTCAACCATTTTATTTTAGAAGCATGCCTTAATGAATTTGCTATGAAGGGGCGTAAATTCACATATGTTTCTAGCAAAGATAATAAATGTAGTAAGATTGACAGGATCTTGGTCTGTAACGACTTTTTCTCTAAATGGGCGGATGCGGTTTTATACGCTAAACCAAGATTCGTATCGGACCATAGCCCCTTGGTGCTTACGACTACTTCTTTGAATTACGGAGCCAAACCATTTCGTTTTTTCAACTCTTGGCTTGATAGACAAGATTTTGAGAAAGTGGTTATCGATGCGGCGAATTCCTTTACTCACGAAGGATCTCCGGATGTTATTCTCATGGAGAAATTCAAACATATCCGTAAGGCTCTTAAAAAGTGGAGAGAAGAAATCCAGGATAAAGTGGGTGAGAGGGAGGAGTCTCTAAGGAAGGATCTTGAATTCTTGGATAAAAAAGTGGAAAACTATGGTCTAAACGAAGAAGAAGAAGAAGAATGGGTTCGGAGTGAATGTACTAAAGAAATTCTGGATTTGGAAGCGAATAAACTTAAAGATATTAGGTAAAAATCTAGGGTGAATTGGTCGAAGTATGGTGATGAAAATTCAGCTTTTTTTCTTGCATATATTAAAAAAGGAAAGCGAAAACCGGGGCTGCAGGTTGATGGCTCGTGTATCACTAAACCCTCGTTGGTTAAAAAGGAGGTGTTTAGTTTTTTCAGAAGCCATTTCAAGGAGGAAATGCAAAATCGGCCAGATCTTACTTGCTCAGAATTGAAGTCTATTTCCGATTCGGATGCCGTTATGTTGGAAGATAGATTCTCAAAGAAGTAGATCAAAGATGCGATTTTTGAGTGTGATGACGACCGGGCCCCAGGCCCGGATGGTTTCAACTTCAAATTTATTAAACGATTCTGGAGGATTTTTGAAGGGGATTTTGGTAGGCTGATGGATTTGTTTTATGAGCACGATAGCATTAATCGGGGAGTTGGTACATCCTTCATAGCTTTAATTGCTAAAAAGAACGATCCAACTCACCTGGGAGACTACCGTCCCATAAACTTAGTTGGGGTGATAAGCAAGGTTATCTCGAAAATTCTTGCAAACCACCTTAAAAAAGTTTTAGGTTCGGTTATCTCGGATACTCAATCGGCTTTCTTAAAATATAGGAATATCCTTGACGGGCCTTTGATAGTCAATGAGCTGATTTCTTGGATTAAAAAGTCTAAGAAACAAGCTTTTATCCTAAAAATCGACTTTGCTAAGGCTTGTGACAACATTCATTGGAAGTTTGTGGGTGATATTTAGGTTCAAATGGGCTTCCCTCCTAGATGGATCAACTGGGTCTTCGGGGTTTTAGAATTGGCTAGATCGTCGGTCATTGTTAAGGGGACACCTACTTTTGACTTCCAATGCTTCAAAGGGATCGTCGGTCCTTGCTAGCATGATGAAGAAAACTTGCTCCTTGGGAGCTTTCGATGGTATTCGCTTGTCTAATAACGGTCATGTATTATCTCATCTCCTCTATGCGGATGACGCCATTTTTGTACGTGAATTCTCTCTTTTTAATATTAAAAATGTGGCCCGTTTGCTTAGATGTTTTCATGTTTGTTCGGGGTTAAAAATTAATATGATGAAATCGAGTTTATATGGCATTGGTGTGGAGGATTCGGAAGTGGCCAGCATGGCTGCGATTCTTGGTTGCTAAACTGGGAAAATTCCCTTCATTTATTTAGGCCTTTTGGTGGCTGCTAACATGAATCGGATATCCAATTGGAGATCCATCTATGACATTGTTGAAAATCGTCTATCGAAATGGAAAGCTTGTTCTTTGTCCATAGGAGGAAGGGAAACTCTCATTAATTCGGTTTTGGAAAGTTTACCGACTTATTATTTCTCCTTATATAAAGCCCCGATGGCGGTGACGAAAGGCTTAAAATCTATATTTAAGAAATTTTTATGGGGAGGTCAGCAAAGTGGTAACAAGGTTAAATGGGTGGCATGGGACCGGGTGGCTAGTCCTAGAGATAAAGGTGGGGTTGGTTTACAAAAGCTCAAGGACATAAACCAAGCCCTCCTCCTCAAATGGGCGTGGAGGTACAAAAACGAAGACAAAAGTCTTTGGAAACGGACTATTGATGCAGTTCACTTGAACAAAAAAAAGCTGGAATTTGTTACCTTGTAACATTAACTATTCTGGTGTGTGGAGAAATATTGCCCAATTTGAGAGCAAGACGGTTTTTGGAGGCTTAAAAATGCAAAATTATATAAGAGGTAGCGTGGGTAACGGTAAAAGTATAAGATTCTGGGTGGATCCTTGGATTGGTAACCTTCCTTTTAAAGATATCATGCCAAACTTATTTAGATTGTAAGAGGATAAGATTTACTTTATGGCTGATCGAATGGTAAAAAACGGGCAACAAGTTATCTCGAAATGGAGGTGGAAAAGGGAGGAATTTTCAGCTAGCGAACGGGATGATTGGAGCAGGCTTTTGGGCTACTTAAATGGTGTGGACATATCAGACAGGAAGGATTTATGGAAGTGGCAAGGAGCTGGCTCGTGCGATTTCTCGGTTAAAGCTGTAAAACAGATTTTAAACGAATCTAGGGACTCGAGCTCGCTATATGTTATGGAGTGGTGTCAATGGTTGCCAAAAAAGTGCAACCTTTTTGCCTGGAGGGCGGAAGTGAACATGATTCCAACGGTAGAGGCGCTAAAACGCAGGAACATCAATGTTGATTCAGCGGACTGCATTTTTTTGTAATTGTCCGATGGAAAACTCTGATCATTTATTCACCGGGTGCATGGTGGCTACTAAGATTTGATGCTGGGTGAGTTCGTGGTGTAAAATTCCAAATGTTTTTGCCTTTTCGGTTAGAGACTTATGGGAATATCACAATTACATTGGAGTGGGTGAGATCAAAATGGAAGGTGGTGCACGGGATTATTATCCTTAGTTGTTGGTGCATTTGAAAGGCGAGATGCGAGAAGATGTTCTCAAACAAGGATTGGAAACTAGAAGACATCAAGAATAGTATTAAAGCTTACGGTTTTCTTTGGTTTAAAAATTGATCTAAATTTCAATTTGTTTTGTGGTTGGAATGGTGTAAATTTGATTTCTTGTAATTTGTTGTTGTCGGTCTCTTCTGCCTAGGCCTGTTGGCTAGGCGGTGTTTTGTGAATGAAATTTATCTTTCGAAAAAAATGTTTTATTAATTTGTGCAGTTTGCTAAGTGTGAAAAGATAACTTTTCTAACTCTTTGCCCCGCTAAAATGATTTTGGGCTGGATTACACTTTATGTTTAATGTTTTATCAATTTGTGCAGTTATTTATTGCATTTGTTGATTAAACTTACACGGATTAACTTGATAGGATAGCACACAAATTATTTGTTGCCTTCTAACTAAGCTATACATGTTAGACTCATTTAATGTTTGGGTGATTTGCACGCATTTAAACATCATTTTCACATCATTTACATCCAAATTTTTTGTTGTTTTCTTGAATACTCAAGTAGTTTAGATACTTTATTGGTTTACTTGGAAATTTTGAGAACAAAAAGATTTGGATGATCAAACAGGTGAAATTAAGTCAAAAAATGAAGAGACGCATGTGACAGAGGTCACGTACGGGATGTGTCTAGCGTAACCGCAACATTATATTGTCCGCTATGGCCAGGACGAACAACAATCGCCTCAAGAATTTAAAACGGTCATGATGGTGAAGGTATCAAGCCCTTTATAAGAAATCATTCGTTCCTTTTCACAACCAATGTGGGATGTTACAATCCACCCTCCTTACGGGGACCCAGCGTCCTCGCTGGCACACCAGTCTGGTCCCTGGTTCTGATACCATCTGTAACAACCCAGCGTAACCGTACCATGATGTTGTCCGCTATGGTTGGGACGAACCACCATCGCCTCACGGATTTAAAACGCGTCATGATGGTGAAGGTAACAAACCGCTTATAAGGAAGTCTACGTTCCCCTTCACAACCAAGTTGGGATGTTATACATCATGCCTGGTCCGTGACTAGAAGTCAAAATCTCCCAGTTCACCATGCCCACGTGCCCAAGCCGACACAAGTTTTGCGCCACCATCCAAATAGCCTATAAATTGAAGGTAACTGCTCACTGCAAGACACCACCGATCACCACCTATTCATATTACTCGCTTGTAATTTCATGATATTCTATGGGTGTACCTTTTGGCACACCCAAGTGCCTATATGAACACCAAAAATGGTTTTTTTGTCCTATATGCACAACCTGCAGTGTCGAGCTGTGGCCAAAGCGCGGCGTTTTGGTCCGGTCAACCAAACAAAAGACTGACGGGTGTCTGACGGGTCTGTTGACCGGACCAAAAAGCCGAGCTTTGGCCGCATTTTGGTCCTGTCAACCAGACAAAAGACTGACCGGGTGTCTGGTTGACAGGACCAAAACGCGGCCAAAGCTCGGCGTTTTGGTCCGGTCAGACACCGGTCAGTCTTTGTCTGGTTGACCGGACTAAAACGCCGCGCTTTGGCCACAACTCGACACTGCAGGGTGTGCATATAAGACAAAAAAAGTCTTTTTTGGGATGACTATCTACACACCAAGTGTGCAAATAGTCTCCCCCTATTCTATTCTATAGTATAGCTATATTTTAGAGATTCTCTTACCTCCATTAGTCCGTGGTTAATAACATTACAAATTTACAATTCTATTCAAGTCTAGTAAACTTTCTTTATGTATATATCAAGTTTGAATGTTGTTGATCATTTTATCATGATTAACTAAGTTCTTAATTCACTTGGGCCGGGGGAGACAAACCTTGTTTGATCTTTTAATTTCATCTATGGGTTTAAAAATGGTTTGTGTTGGTGACTTTGAGTAATGACCTTTCTTCATTGAAAGTGAACATTTTCAAAACCTTTAAAAGAAGTCAATAACTCTGTGGTTTTTAATTTAAACATTCATATTTTACATGTATATGAAGTTTTAACATGTAAACTTACTAGACTGTTGTGAACATGGTTTTAAATTTTCTTGTTATACAATGAGATGTATACTTTTGCTTAAAGACTTGGTTTCTCACATTGTTACCACCTTTGAGGAGAGAGCACAACCAAGGGTAAAAATCAATTCAATAAAACAAATGTGAAAACCGTTTTAATAAGAAAAAGGTGAAAATCACCAAAAAAGTATAAAAAATGATAAAAATCTTACAAAAAATTAATTATTAAAAAAATCTTTGAAGAAATTATGCAATAATGACTTTTTTCACATGTAAAATTAGTGGTTTCTCGGTTACCAACTTTTTAATTCGAGCCCCCCGTCCGATGATGAGATATCTGAATTATTTAGTCTTATGTCTGACATTTACGAGGTTGAATGGAAGGGTGGGAACGATACTTGGACATGGAATGCCGACTACTCAAAAGATTTCTCAGTGAAAAAGGTTCGATATTTGTTAGCTGTTGATCCGCATAATACTATTGGTGTTAACATGAAATGGAAAGGTTGGGCTCCACTGAAATGTAAGATCCTTGTCTGGAGAGCCGCGTTAAATCGTCTGCCGTCTAAAGTTAATCTGGTTAATCGAGGTGTTAATATCCCTAGTCAACTATGTGACCTATGCGAGGTGGATTCCGAGTCGGTCTTGCATTTGTTTACGGGTTGTTGGTTTACCATGGAGGTTTGGAGTCGAGTGGATGCTTGGTGCAGATTAAGCCCGTCACTTATCTTTGATGTTTCCGATTTATTGTTAATTCCTAATTTGCAGCTGATTTCTAAAAAAGCGAAGTATATTTTGAGAGGTATAGTCTTCACCACTATGTGGACTATTTGGATGGAACGCAACGACCGGATCTTTCAAGGATAACGGCGCCGTGCCCCGGAAGTTTTTGAGAGCATAAAAATAAGGTCTTATTTTTGGTTTAAAAATAGATCTAGATTGAATGTTTTAGACTGGAATGATTGGTGTAAATACCCGCTTATGGTGATGTAACGTTTGTTTGCCCGGAGGTCCTTTTTTTGAGGACCGTTCGTGGCCGTTTTTGATTGAAGTTAACCTTTCAAAAAAAAAAACCTAGTACACTAATAAAATCAATGGCTATAAATGTAGTACACTAATAAAATCAATGACTATAAATGATGATAATAATAGAAAGAAGAAATCCTCAACCTATTACACTAATAAAATCAATGGCTATAAATGATGACATTTTTGTAAAGAGTAAACTGTCATTTTGGTTCTTGAGATTTGGTCAGCTTTGTCACTCTAATCTAAATCTCATAGCTTTTGTATCTAGATCCCTGTGGTTTCATTTTTGTTACCATTTTGGTCTAAAAGTGAAATCCGAACAGATTTGTCTTGTAAAATCCTGATATTTTGTCCTTCTCTTTAGGGGCAAAATAGTCATTTTATTTTTATTATAACACATTATGAAGTAAAATAATTAAATTAAGATCTTGAGGTTTGCCATATAAAAGCACAATCTCATAAACTGCCAAAAGGTGGAAACTAAACGTGAAAAAACGTGAAACCACAGGGACCTTCCGAACAATTAACTCCTTTTTAAAATGAATAATTATGCTTATGTTTTTTCATATCATCTATAATTTTCATATTCCACATATTAGTTGTGGTTTCCGATTTATTCTTGTATTTCATAATAATTTACGCTTATAGTGAATATTATAAACTACTCAGGTTAATCACATATTTGTAACAAGATTTTTGTTTCTTTTTTTAATCTAAAGTGTTTTGTGAAAGCACCGGATCGATGACGAACATCAAACATTGCACTTGATTCAAGACATGAAGAACAAAATATGAACAAGATAGAAATACGTAGAAGATGAACCCTTTATATTGAATCAGTCATCACAGATTACATACCAAAGGAGTAAACATCATCTACAAGCTACAAGCTGGTTTAGATCACAAAGATCTAAACCCTAGCTTTCTCTCACTAACACATAGTCTCTCTCTCTAGGATGTGCACACCAGGAGGAACAAGAAGTGAGAGAGGTGCACAAAGCTTCTTGATCGATTTTCTGATGATTGCCCTAATCCTATACAACATATATATATAGACTAGGGACTAAAACTCGGACAAAATACTCTACACAAAAACCCTGACTTTTGTCCCTAACATAAACCCCTGACCTTTTTCCTAGACATAAAACTTGGACAAAATGTCCAAGGATAAACCTTGGACTAAGTTTCAAGACTTGTACAATAAAGACCCTCACAATTGGAAAGCATGCACTTATCACCCAAAGTGCATTAACAAACTCCCCCTTGATCAGTGCATGGTCTTCATGTGGTCTTGAATTCTTCATTATCGTTGACTTTAACTTGGACAACTACTTTGGTTGACCAGAACTGATAAGCGACAGTTACCCAGCAGGAACTGCACTTACAGTCTCCCCCTTAACTGTTGCATCAGTTCTGTGTGGCATCGATAATCTTCAATCACTGGATACTGCACTTACAGACTCCCCCTTGACTGATGATATCATGCCTGCTTTTAACTTTGGCTGAGACTTGATCTTTCCGGTAGAGCACAGCGATCTTCAACCCTTCTAATAAAAGACTTGCTGACGATCACTTAATGCCGCTTTGAGAAACCCGAAGAATCCAACATCAAACACTCTAGATCCTCCCCCTCAAACTTCTCCCGAATCAAATTAACGCGAACCGACTTACAACAACATGTGAGAATATCGCTCGATACATTAATCTTCAAACTTAACCGGTAGAAGAACGAAACGTCGGATTTCCAATGCCCAACACCAAACACTTCAAATTCCGCAAAGACATGAAGTTTGGTTCGATAAGTTAATAACAAACCAAACTCCGTAAAAGTACATCCACCATCTTGATCAAAGTCTTCAACCGAGTGTCTGAAATCATTTCATCTCGAATCTTCAAGATCCAATCTCGTATCTTCACGAATCCACCAATTACCCGATGACTTTCGTCTCCAATCTCCCCCTCAATGTAGGAACCCCTATTTCGAGAATCCGATCAGTCACCAACTTGGAAGAGGGACCAAGAAGACTAATCTTCTCTACTCTAACCGTCATACGATAAAGGCTTGACCTTCAACTAGTTGCCAAACAAACAATTTGATTCATCACGTCAACAGTTGATTAAACCTCGAACAAACTTGACAAAACTCAATCATACACTAGCTCTAAATTGCTTCATGTTTTAAACACTTCGCCACTGGCAAGATTAACACTAAGTTAATCTCAAAGATAGTAAACATGAACTTGTTTTGATGTAGCACCACAGGCTTTTGATTTACAAAGAAAACAGGAATTTCACAAAATTTTTACTCCCCCTATTTCTTTGTAAATAATACAAAAATCCCAGCAAGTCGTATTCTCTTCGCACCACAAATCAACGAGCCAAACAACTGTCCGTTATAAAGCTCGTTCAAATAAACCGATTTCAACGAATTCGCAGCCGCGCCAACACCAATCGGCTCGGCTGAGCCGTCGTTAACATCTCGTAGCCGCTTAACCGAAAGCTCCTCAAGTGAATAACTGTATTCAAGCAGCGCGTTGATCCCTTTCGCTCCAAACATACAAGTCTCCACCGACCGTAAACACTGCTCCCTCGTCTCCTCTCGCTGGCTCCTCGTCGAAGGCCTTAACTGTTGGTGGCATACTAGTGTTTGACAGGTCGGAGTCCTTAGAAAACTCGGACAAACTCATAAACAAATCCCCGGACACTTTGATAATGCAAACTTCAGTACTGAACGGAAGGTCAAACCGAGCTTAGAAACTCGGATCTTAAAATTCGGACTGAACAAAGGTCGGAAACTCGGACATATCCTTTGACCTTTCAAAACATGGAGAACAGAACCTCGGAACAGATCCTCAGAACAGAACCTCAGACCTGACACTTAAAACTCGGACTGCAAAGGGACTTGAAATACGGAAGAGAAACATCGGAACATGAGCCTTGACTGTTTCTTGATTAAAACTCGGAGACAACCAAACATCAAAACTCGGACCAGTTTTGGCTGTTTAAACTCAAAAACTCGGACAAACCAAAAGGTCAAAACTCGGAGCATTGTTTTTAGATCAAAACTCGGAGCCACATATCACTCAAAACTCGGAATAAACTAATTAACAACCTTAACTCAAAACCTCTGACCAGAACACCTGGGTTAAAACTCCCAAACACAAAGTCGGACAGAATTTTAAAGTGCAACTCGGAAAGATGTTGAAAAACTCGGACTATTGTTAACAAGTAAATTCGGAGCTGGCAATGTAAACTCAGACAACTTAAAAAAAAAAACTCTGATTGATTGAGGGGCATAAACTCAAAAACTCGGACCTCTCAGGATTTAAAACTCAGACTCAAAAACTCTGATTTTTAAAATCAAAACTCTGAATCAAAAATCTCTGAGTTTTAGAACAAAACTCTGAATCAAAACTCTCTGAGTTTTAAAAACAAAACTCTGAATAAAAACTCTCTGAGTTTTAAAAACAAAACTCTGAATAAAAACTCTGAGTTTCAGAATCAAAACTCTGAATGTTGAAGGACCTTGCACAATACTCGGATAAAAGGACATAAGCTGAAACTCGGATTTTAGAAGTCTTTTTAAAACTCGGACTGAGACTAGACTAATTAAAAACTCGGACCAGATCCACATTAATTAAAAACTCGGAACAAAACCGTTTGGCCAACAGTTTCAAGTTTCAACAGATAAAACTCGGAGACAAGTTTTTTTTTGACCTATTCAAAACTCGGACAGTTGACAATACTCGGACATGGTGAAGCTCAGAAACAAGTCTCCGGACTTTCTCCCTAGTGTGACTTCACACTAGTTCACCAAAACCCCGGAACCACAAACACAGAGTCTTAAACTCAGACAAACCTTTTTGGATCAAAACCCTAGATCTCCAAACCAACACAGCCGACGAACAGCTTCATTTTCTTCAAGTTTTCTCCAGAATCTTCAAGTCTTCAGGATGTTTGGCGGAAACAAACATCAAATCAAGAGCAATGGTGATTCGGAAGGCGGTTAGACCATTCCGAATCGGTAACCATGCTCTGATACCACTGTGAAAGCACCGGATCGATGACGAACATCAAACATTGCACTTGATTCAAGACATGAAGAACAAAATATGAACAAGATAAAAATACGTAGAAGATGAACCCTTTATATTGAATCAGTCATCACAGATTACATACCAAAGGAGTAAACATCATCTACAAGCTACAAGCTGGTTTAGATCACAAAGATCTAAACCCTAGCTTTCTCTCACTAACACATAGTCTCTCTCTCAGGATGTGCACACCAGGAGGAACAAGACGTGAGAGAGGTGCACAAAGCTTCTTGATCGATTTTCTGATGATTGCCCTAATCCTATACAACATATATATATAGACTTGGGACTAAAACTCGGACAAAATACTCTACACAAAAACCCTGACTTTTGTCCCTAACATAAACCCCTGACCTTTTTCCTAGACATAAAACTTGGACAAAATGTCCAAGGATAAACATTGGACTAAGTTTCAAGACTTGTACAATAAAGACCCTCACAATTGGAAAGCATGCACTTATCACCCTAAGTGCATTAACATGTTTGAATCTTATTTATCTTTATTTTCATATTGTAATAGATTTATTTCAAAACAACGGGATTTTTTACTGGTCAAAGGATTTGAGTCATGTTAGATATATTGTTTAATGTTTGATATATTGTTTATGAGTAGCAAAACATATTATAAAAACTATGATATAAGATTATTTTAATAAAAAAAATTAAGAACATTTTAAGCATTAAAATACTTTTGACATATTTGATCATTTCACTTTTTTGTTTTTTTAAATGAAACATGTTACTCAGTTGATTTTTTTTTTTTTTTTTTTTTTTGAAAAATTACAACTTTAGTTGATCGTTTTCACTATCATATGTAAAAATGTAATTTCAGTCCTATGATGTGTGTGTATATATATACATAATCCGTGTCATACGCGGGTCTATAAACTAGTGTAAAGTAATATAAACAGAATCATTTGATGTACATTATGGCGGATAGCTTTTGGGTTTGTTTTCGAAGTTTAAAATGACGATGATAAAGTAATCAACCACTAGCGTTTGGGTTTGTTTTTGAAGTTTAAAATGACGATGATAAAGTAATCAACCACTTTGAATGTTAAATTATTTGTGAATAAAGAGTATTAAGTTAAAGATGAGGTAAATTAGTAATTTAATCTTCAAAAAGCCAAACACTTTTTTAATTTATTAACTTTAAAAAATAAAAAACACTAATAAATCAATAAATCATTTCCAAAGTGAATCTCAAACACACTCTAAATTTTACTAGTATATGTAACTTATGAGCTGCGTTCAGTGGCGGAGCTTGACCAAAAGTTTCGAGTGGGTGGAAAGTCATGGGAGCCAATTTATATATTGTATAAATATTTAGGTAAAATAATTGGGGGACAATCCTATATAATTTTAAAATTTTCGGACGAAAAATAGAAAATTTTACACTTCTAACCGAAACATTCGGGGGGCGGGTGCACCCCCCACTTTACACTATGCTCCGCCATTGATAATGTTTACATCCCTTATCTATCATTGTATTTGGTTGATTGATATTTTTTGTATTTCATATACGTATGTAATAAAGTACCATATATTTTAATGCAAAGTTGCAAACTGTGCGCCAACAGTAATTTTAAGGTCCAGTTAAGTTTTAGGACAGCTGATGGTTCTTGATAAAATCACTCGTAGATTAGTTTTATTCAGACGTTTCCCACTGCTACTCCATAATCCATACGTTATAGGAAAATAATAATCATACCTGATGGTGGTGGTGGCGGCGGCGGAAATGATGGTCGTGGAGTGGGTCGAATATTCTGATTAAAAAACGTATATAGCTAGAACCTAAAGTAACAAGTAGTTAAAACAATTTTCCCTCCAATTTTCCCATTATCTTCAATCCCTATCCTGCTGACTTCATCCTCCAAACACTCACTACACTCCTGCTCTGTTAAGTAAGGAGAACATTGCACAAGAGCGTAAATCCTATCGAAATCTGGCCCAGTCCTGTTCCCGGAGGCAAACTTTAGCAGCGAATCACCAGCGGCCGCAACACCTCTCAGCTCGTCCATTAAGGGTCGTAGAGCATCATTGAACCGATCAATGTCCGGTGTTTTAAGTCCATTAAACTGAGAAAAATATTCTTTTTCTTGTTCTTGGTATACCAACAAGGCATTGTTGGAGTATTGCAACAAACAGAAGTCGTAGACTCCTATTGCTTCCTTCTGATTTGGGCAGACTTTTCGTATGTTAACAATGGAGTCATTTAGACATCTGCTACACACAACTCTATGGACATCACCTCGACAAAGCGCGATAGAGTTGACTGCATTGTTGCCTTCTCCGGTGGAGAAGTTGAAAAAACCTAAGCCCGAGTTGGTGGTGGGGAGGGGGGAGAGGGTCGTGTCAAGATTTATTCGGTAGGTACTATTTATGGTATAGTTTTCGGACGTCCCACAGCGTTCGAAAACAAAATTGGGTTGAGCTAGGGTAATGGTATTGATTAAGTATATGTAAATCAATGAGAACCAGAAGGGGGCGAGTATGGACATTGTTTGTTGTGAATAAAAATTGGGCAGTTGTTGTACTGTTCATTAGAATCCACGGTACCTGTTATTATATATAATATAACGAGGAGGTGAGCCGTGAGCGTAGGTGATACGAAAGATATATAGAAGAATTTGATAAGAAAAATAAACTAAAACCCATCTCTATTGACCGGAGAATGTTTTGCAACGACAATTCACGAATAGAGATCGACCACATAATTACCCTCATGGTCCACATAATCATCTTGTCTGAAAACTTACTATATTTTTCTTTGGAAAGATCACCAAATCGTGGTTTGAACAATAGTCTTTTAATACTATAAAGCCCAATTACTAATTAGATAACTTTAGAAAACATGCACCTTTTATTTTTAAATATATAAATATATTCCACAAATCCTTTTTGAATGCATACGGCTCTTTGGGAATTCTAAAAGGGATAGAATTCTTATTAAATTGATGTATATCTTCATTCCAAATAGAATTTTCTAATGATCTTGAATTGCCATGTTCAAAAAAGTAATAACCAAGACAAAGAATGCTCTGACCAACAACTTGTTTTATTTTCTTAAAGATTAAGGTTTCATTTGAAATTGTTTCAAACGAACAAATCAAATTTGGTGGCCAATGATCATCTAGTGAGATCGTTCGTTGAACCAAGGTGTCTTACTTGTTTGTCACGATTCTTTAATATTTTATTTCACCTATTTTGATTGTAACGAGATCACTGGTGGAATCGATTTAGAACCGAACCTCGTGTACATGTTCCGCTGCTTTCAATTTGTTTGACAAATTGACAAAAAAATATTTTCTAAAAGGTACACGAAATTCCAACAGAGGTATCAAAGCCACCTTACAAATCAAAGTAGGTTAGTTTATAAAAATAGTTTATAAAATTGCATGCTTAAAATCAAGTAGATTTCGCATAGGAACTGTAAGGACTCTCAAAAATGTCCCAAATCGACCTGTAAGTAAAAACATGGACCCCTGAAACCATAATGTGCATGAAAAATCAATAAAATGTGAAACCTGGGTTTCAGGCGGGCCGCGTAAAGGTTAGCTTAGCCTTACGCGGGCCGCGTCAAATTAAGGTTTGACCGGATAAGCGTCCAGATCCACGTGTCACACGCGTGGCAAGTCTACTGATGACACCGTAGCCCTAGTCTACGCATAGCTGGCCCTTGCGGGCCGCGTAAAGATCAAAGGTGGGCTTACGCGGGCCGCGTGAGACCCATATTTCACCTATAAATAGATTTGATCAGGAGCAGTTCAATGGTGTCGAAACCAACTTTCAAAAACGAATTCTCACTGCTCAAAAGTCGAAATTTATATAGCGAGGCGCTGCTACGATACAGGGTATTAACTCGATCGCTGCTACGATTCAATGTCCGATCGATTGAAAACTATCCAATGGATGTTTAAGTGCTGCCCACATTAGGGCCATACTTTGTCACTAGTCGTGAATTCGACGGATGTTTAAGTATAGCACTTTGTCATTCGTTGTGAGGGTTTTAATCTCGTGAGTTATCGCAAATGTTGTATTAGTTACTGACCTAGTTCGTGTGCATTGTTATTTAATTTAGGTTACAAGGCTAATCAGTAGGCTAAATTTTGCCCGTATAAATCTACAATGTGAGTCATTCTCTTTTATCAAAAGTATTTTTACAATACTCCACTTTTAAATATTATAATTACAGGGTTTAAGTCGTGGTTATCTTGAATCACCGGCTAGTGGGGTATTATGCACATTACTAATTTCTCACGGTTAGGCTAATAAATCCTAACCGTGATAATCATCACTACTTGGGGAAGGACCCAATAGTTATATGACCATCGTCACCAGGTGACACGGCGCCAGATAAAAATAAGATAGAAGCCATTGTAATCGCTCTTATGCTGTAATTTATAACTATGTGTCATTTCATCAAATTGAGTGACTCACCAGTATTTCTCCGCTGATAAAATATTTTTAAAACATGTTTCAGGCGACCTGCTGTAAATCAAGGAAAACGTGCTACGGAGCACTAACCAGCTTGAAGAGGTTGCTCAGTTAAAATAAATAAACATGTTTTTATAAATCAGGGAATTTCCTAGTGAAATTCCTCTATTGTAAATTACGGGGTTTTATCCCGAATTATGAAATAAAATAATCGGGCATTTCAAGTTTTAAAAGATCCTGTTAAATCTTCCGCTGTTGCATCAATTAATAAATACCACGGGTTCCTGTCCCGCGGCTCCTAACCGGATAAAACCGGGACTTGGGTCGTGACAGGAAAAGGTGGTATCAGAGCCATTGATTTAAGCATATTAAGTATTTAAAATACTTAATTTTCCTGATTATCGTCTTGTGATTATATGTTTTAACTGACTATTTGTTAGTTACAGTATGGGTAAGCAAAGAATTTCGGATATCTATCTTAAATTAGATAGTTCACCGAAAGATAAGGGAACTTCATCCCAATCAAATTCCTCAAAATACTCAGCAGATACTGAGGAAGGAATATTTGTTCGTAAGGCACAGTATGAAAAACCACTGACCCCTAATAAAAGAAGTTTGATTATTAGGAAAAGTCAAGAGAAAATGAGGAAGTCACAACCAAAAGGAGTGATGATCAATAAGGAAACTCAGGAAATAAACACTAAACCACCATAGGAAGATGAGTTAGATGAAAAATGGGCAAATCTCTATATGTTAGCTACTACAGCAGTAAATGCTAACTTATAGTTAAATCACCAAACCAGTATCATCACATATGCTACCTACAAGCCAGAAACTTTAATCTATTAAAAAACCACTAGTATATTTCTAATTTTAGTTGTAATAAATATGTGTTGTTTCAATAAATGGTTTGTATAAAATAGATAATTATAATTAATATTTAAATTTTCTAACTGCCATTATGTGAAAATTCAAATTATAAAATTTTAACCTAGAATTTTGTGCGTTTCTTCCTAACTGCTAAACAGCATGAATGAATTATCTGAAGCCCTTCAGAATCTCAATCTCTATCCTGTTAATGTGGAAGTTTCCAAAGACTTTATCGGGTATTGTGCTGACATAGAGGAACCTATGGAATTTCAAACCCAACCTCCGGAGAAACCCAAACCCAAGAAGAGAAGAAGAATTGTGGGCTGGAGGCGTGTGCGCAGGAGGAAACCAGCGACACGGAAAGTTACCAAGACGGAGGATGTCAAAAGTAAAGGCAAGGCCATAGAGATTGGAGAAAGTTCTAGGCAAGATCAGGAGATGCCACCCTGGGAAGAGTTAGATCATAAACTGGCACTTAATAACCTCATAGGACTTGGCGGTGAAAATCTTTTTAATTACTCAGCGAAAGCACAACTTCCAATTGACCTAGAGCCTGAAATCCCAGATCCTATTATCCACACCCAACCTCTACCTGCAGAGTTAGAAGAATGGTGGACCACCGACTAGCAGTTCCAGAATCTCCTAAATAACCCTTATACCTTTTTCCCTCAATTCGACCCAGAACCTCCACTACACCCACCTATGAGCATGGAAAATCTGGCTGAACTCCGCCATTTTGGCGAGGAGCTGATGGATGCAGGGAACAGAATCCGAGAGGTAGGAGAGATAATCTCCTGGAAGTACGACGAGAGGGAACGTCGTTTCTGAAATGCTAGCTGACTAAAGTTGTGGGGTTGTAGAAGAATGTGTGTAATAATAATAATATAATCATAAAAATATAAATTATGTGAAATAACTTAAAAAAAAATAAAACTTTGTAAGATAACCAGTTTGTACGGATGCCTAATATATATAAAATATCGAAAGTCGAAAGATCGACAATTTTGGCTATACTTGTTAATGTGATTATGTGCAGTTATATTATGTTTGGTTATTAATTATTTTATACTAATCACTTATATAAATTAATTACCAGATGGCAAACGCTGGTAATGAACCTGATAATGAAGTTAATCAATTTGAGCATAACAATGAAGATCAATTTCTGAATAGGCAAGATATCGAAAATATCGTTGCTCAGGGAATAGCCAATGCTATTCCAGCAATACTTGCTGCTACCCGAAATCCAGTTGAACCTCAAATTATTCCTAGAAAACGTACTCACGAAGACAATTTCAGTAATAGTATAAACGGAGGCGGCAACAACAACAATAACAATAATGATAATGTACTGCAAGCCCCAACTTTCAAAAGAATGAAAACTGCAACACCTGGTTGCACTTATAAGGAATTTCTTGCCTGTAAACCAGCTGAATTTGCAGGCAATGAAGGGGCGACTGCGGCGCTGCGTTGGTTGGAGAAAACTGAAGCAGTAATTATGATAAGTAAATATGTGTCGAGGAAGACAAGGTCATGTATGCGTTACATCTTTTTAAAGAAGGGGCGCTAGAATGGTGGAATACGGTACTTCAAGCCAAAGGAAGAAATATGGCCTATGCCATGAGTTGGGAAGAATTTAAGCAGCTAGTGGAAAGAAAATTATGTCCCGAATATGAAAAAGAACAAATGGCGAATAAGTTCCTGAACCACCGGATGGTGAATGTGGACGGTCGAGGGTATACTTCGACATTCTTCGAGTATGCAAGAGGGGTACCAACCCTGGCTTCGCCAGAACCGGTACTTATTTCCCGTTATATTTGGGGATTGATTGGCGAAATCCGTGATATCGTCAAAGCTGCGAGACCTCGCACTATTGACGATGCTGTGGAATTAGCTAATACTCTAACTGATAGGCTGGTACGCACAAGAGAAGAAAACCGGAAAAAAGGAAGTAGCCCAAAAGATTACCCAAGGATTCCGTATGGGTAATCGTAGTAATTTCAAGAGAAAGGGAACCGGGCAATCTTCCACTGTTCCATTTTGCAATGCCTGCAAAAGGAAGCATTTTGGAATATGCAAGGGATATTGCAATTTCTGCAAAATCCCGGGGCACCAAGAAGAAGACTGCAGGAAGAAGAAAGCAACAGCCTGCTACAACTGTGGAAAAGCTGGACACTTTAGGCCAGACTGCCCAAAACTGGTCAAACCAGCCGATAACAAAGCCAAACCTACAGAAGGAACTACCAAGAAGAACGCAAGAGCCTTCCTGTTGACTACTCAGGAAGCGGAACTAATTCCTGACGTAATAGCTGGTACGTTCCTAGTTCACGACGTTTATGCAAAAGTATTATTTGACTCTGGTGCAAACCAAAGTTTTATAAATACTTCATTCTGCCAAGCTCTTAACTTACCCTTAACCAACCTTAGGCAGATTTTTACAGTCGAAACGGCAGATGGGAATTCTATTAAAATAAATAAGGTTGTGCAAGAAGGAAAGATAGAACTTTTAGGTCATAATTTTTTGGCAAACCTGTTACCTATGAATTTAGCCGGATTTGATGTTGTGTTAGGAATGGATTGGCTAGTAGCCAATCATGCTCGAATTCTTTGTGATAAGAATTCCATAGAAATTCATACACCCTCAGGAGAATTAGTGGTGATTACAGGAGATAAGCCACGAAAGCCAATAAAATTCATCTCAGTAATGAAATTGGCTAGTTATTCAAAAAAACAAGAAATGGTGTATATGATTTCAGTAATCATTAACACTAAGAGTAAGGAACTTAAGGAAATTCCAGTAGTATCAGAATACCCAGAGGTATTCCCAGAAGAACTACCTGGATTACCACCTGATAGGGAAGTAGAGTTTATAATTCATCTAATTCCTAGAACTATACCGATAGCCAAGGCACCTTATCGGTTAGCACCCACAGAAATGCTAGAATTGAAAAAGCAATTAGATGAATTACTGAGCAAAGGATTTATACAGCCTAGTTCATCCCCGTGGGGAGCGCCAGTGTTGTTTGTGAAGAATAAAGATGGTTCGATGCGAATGTGTATCGATTATAGAGAATTGAATAAAGTTACAATTAAGAATCGATACCCATTACCTAGGATTGATGATCTTTTTGATCAATTGCAAGGAGCTAGATACTTTTCTAAGATAGATTTACGCTCTGGATATTATCAATTGAAGGTACAAGAAGAAGACATACCTAAAACTGCTTTCAGAACTAGGTATGGTCATTACGAGTTTACAGTCATGCCCTTTGGGTTAACAAATGCTCCAGCAGCATTTATGGACATGATGAATAGGATCTGTAAACTGTACTTGGATAAATTCGTAATTGTCTTTATAGACGATATACTTATTTATTCTAAAAGCCAGGAGGAGCATTGTGAGCACCTGCATGCACTATTAACTTTGTTAAGAAAGAACAACTTTATGCCAAATTCTCAAAGTGTGAATTTTGGCTACAAGAAGTGCAATTTTTAGGACACATGGTGAATCACGAAGGTATTCACGTAGATCCTGCTAAGATAGAAGCGATCACCAAATGGAAGGTCCCGCAGTCAGCGATGGAAATTAGAAGTTTTCTAGGATTAGCCGGATACTATAGACGGTTTATTAAGGATTTTTCCAAGATAGTTGTACCATTAACTAAGTTAACCTGTAAATCAGTTAAGTTTGAATGGGGACCTAAGCAAGAGGAATCTTTTAAGATTTTAAAGCAGAAATTAACAAACGCTCCAATTCTAGCCTTACCAGAAGGAACAGGAGATTTTGAAGTATACTGTGATGCTTCTAAGCTAGGATTAGGATGTGTGTTAATGCAACGCAAGAAGGTAATTGCATATGCATCAAGGCAATTGAAAAAGCACGAGGAGAACTATACTACTCATGATTTAGAATTAGGAGCCATAATTTTTGCCCTTAAGATTTGGAGACACTATCTGTATGGAAGTAGGTTTACTGTTTATACAGATCATAAAAGCTTAAGATATATATTTGGGCAAAAAGAATTGAACATGAGGCAAAGGAGATGGATGGAAATCCCAAGTGACTATGACTGTGATATTCAATATCACGAAGGAAAAGCAAACGTAGTTGCGGATGCTTTAAGTCGTAAGTATCATGAGAAACAACGACGAGTTCGTGCTCTTAGATTAAATCTACAGTTAGATTTAATGGAACAGTTGAAAAACCTTCAAGAAACAGCAATCAAGGATGATGCTGAAGGAATGAAAGGACGAATAAAGGAATTAGAACAATGAAGTGATGGAATTTGGAGATTCCATAAGAAAAGAATTTGGGTACCTAAGCGAGGAGAATTAAGAAATAAGATTTTAGAAGAAGCCCATAAATCTAGGTATACCATGCTTCCTGGTAACAATAAGATGTACCAAGATTTAAGAAATAATTTCTGGTGGATAGGAATGAAAAAGGATATAGCTAGATATGTTTCTAAATGTCTTACTTGTTCACAAGTTAAGGCAGAACACCATAAACCTTCAGGTCTACTACAACAATTAGAAATGCCTGTATGGAAATAGGAACTCATAACAATGGACTTTGTTACTAAGTTGCCCAAAACCAGAAAAGGCAACGATGCGATTTGGGTAATTGTGGATCAATTAACCAAATCAGCTCATTTTCTACCCATGAAGGAAACCTTCAGCATGGAAAGGTTAGCCAAGTTGTATGTAGATGAAGTAGTATCCTTACATGGAGTTCCACTCTCCATTGTATCGGATAGGGATAGTCATTTCACTTCCCACTTCTGGAAAAGTTTCCAAGAAGCTATGGGAACCCGATTAAATCTAAGTACTGCATATCATCCTCAGACATATGGACAAAGTGAAAGGATAATCCAAACTCTAGAAGACATGCTTAGGGCATGTGTGATAGATTTTGGTGGAAACTGGGATGATCACCTATCTTTAATTGAATTCTCCTATAACAATAGTTATCATTCAAGCATCGAAGCTGCCCCATTTGAAGCACTGTATGGGCGGAAGTGCAGAACTCTAGTTTGTTGGGCAGAAATAGGAGAAAGTCAATTATCAGGTCCTGAGATTGTGCAAGAAACTACCGATAAGATCTCTCAAATCAAGGAAAGATTAAAAATGGCTCGAGATCGCCCGAAGAGTTATGCAGATAATCGACGCAAGCCGTTAGAATTTTAAATTGGAGACGAGGTTCTCTTGAAGGTCTCTCCTTGGAAAGGAGTAGTTCGCTTTGGTAAGAAAGGAAAGCTAAGTCCAAGATACATAGGACCATTTCCAATAGTCCAACGTATATGACCAGTTGCTTATAGCTTACAACTACCAGAAGAGCTAGCTGGGGTACATGATATATTTCATATATCCAACCTCAAGAAATGTCTATCTGACGAATCACTGGTAGTACCTCTTCAAGATGTAGAGGTAAATGAAAAGTTAAAAATTGTTGAGAAACCTCTTCAGATAGAAGACAGAAAGATCAAGTTTCTCAAACACAAGCGACTAGTATTGGTCAAAGTCAAATGGGATTCAAAAAGGGGACCCGAGTACACTTGGGAACTGGAATCGGAAATGAAGCGAAAGTAACCTCACTGATTTCAGTAAATCTCGAGGACGAGATTTTAAATAAGGTGGGGAGGATGTAAGGACTCTTAAAAATGTCCCAAATCGACCCGTAAGTAAAAACCTGGACCACTGAAACCATACTGTGCATGAAAAATCAATAAAATGTGAAACCTGGGTTTCAGGCGGGCCACGTAAAGGTTAGCTTAGCCTTACGCGGCCCGCGTCAAAGTAAGGTTTGACCGGATAAGCATCCAGATCCACGTGTCACACGCGTGGCAAGTCTACTGATGACACCGTAGCCCTAGTCTACGCATAGCTGGCCCTCGCGGGCCGCTTAAAGATCAAAGGTGGGCTTACGCGGGCCACGTGAGACCCATATTTCACCTATAAATAGATTTGATCAGGAGCAGTTCAATGGTGTCGAAATCAACTTTCAAAAACGAATTCTCACTGCTCAAAAGTCGAAATTTATATAGCGAGGCGCTGCTACGATACAGGGTATTAACTCGATCGCTGCTACGATTCAATGTCCGATCGATTGAAAACTATCCAATGGATGTTTAAGTGCTGCCCACATTAGGGCCATACTTTGTCATTAGTCGTGAATTCGACGGATGTTTAAGTATAGCACTTTGTCATTCGTTGTGAGGGTTTTAATCTCGTGAGTTATCGTAAATACTGTATTAGTTGCTGACCTAGTTCGTATGCATTGTTATTTAATTTAGGTTACAAGGCTAATCAGTAGGCTAAATTCTGCCCATATAAATCTGCAATGTGAGTCATTCTCTTTTATCAAAAGTATTTTTACAATACTCCATTTTCAAATATTATAATTACAGGGATTAAGTCGTGGTTATCTTGAATCACTGGCTAGTGGGGTATTGTGCACATTACTAATTTCTCACGGTTAGGCTAATAAATCCTAATAGTGATAATCATCACTACCTGGGGAAGGACCCAATAGTGATATGACCATCGTCACCAGGTGACACGACGCCAGATAAAAATAAGATAGAAGCCATTGTAATCGCTCTTATGCTGTAATTTATAACTATGTGTCATTTCATCAAATTGAGTGACTCACCAGTATTTCCCCGCTGATAAAATATTTTTAAAACATGTTTCAGGCGACCTGCTGTAAATCAAGGAAAACGTGCTACGGAGCACTAACCAGCTTGAAGAGGTGGCTCAGTTAAAATAAATAAACATGTTTTTATAAATCAGGGAATTCCCTAGTGAAATTCCTCTATTGTAAATTACGGGGTTTTATCCCGAATTATGAAATTAAATAATTAGCCATTTCAAGTTTTAAAAGATCATGTTAAATCTTTCGTTGTCGCATCAATTAATAAATACCACGGCTTCCTGTCCCGCGGCTCCTGACTGGGTAAAACCGGGGCTTGGGTCGTGATAGGAACCTGTCACGTATAATAGTTATTGGCAAGTTTGTATTAAGGCCAAAACACTAACACTTGTCAAAGTCCTCTTTGACAAAATTCTTGGCCTTAACCTATTTCGTTTAGCTTAATGATCGTACGATGCAAATCCAGGTCTAGGATTGGTTTTACATAACACGCGTACTAAATTAGTTTTTGTAGCTACACACGTTAAACATAAAAAAACAGAAATAGTAAAATAAGGATTTTAATATAAAACCAATATTTTTATTATTATTATTATGATTATTTTTTTAATCTGAAGTCATTAAATAGTTTTTTATCGGAAATTTAAACAAGCAAAAAAAAGAAGTTTTTTATGGATTAGATCCAAGATTAAGTGGGAGCAAAAAAAGGTTTGTGTAACACTTAATAGGCTCAGTTCATGTTTTTGTGGTTTCAGTTTTGTTGCTATTTTGGTCCAAAAATGAAATCTGACCATATTTGTCTCAAAAAATCCTGCTATTTTGTCCTTTTCTTCAGGGGCAAAATGGTCATTTTATTTTTATTATAACACATTATGAATTAAAATAATTAAATTAAGATCCTGAGGTTTGGCCATATAAAAGCACAATCTCATAAACAAGTGGCATATCAGATTCAAGAGCTCGACTTTAGTTTCTAATCTTTTCCAGTTCTTCTTCATCGAATCATTGGTGTTCTTCGTCTATGTTCATCGTACACACAGTTGAGTGTGTGAGAGTCGACTTAGAGAGAGAACCAAGTTTCGATTTCAGATCTGAAATAACCGCTCAAATTCTGTTCGAGCGATTACTTCACGATCATCAGGTTCCGATCTGCTTCACAAGAACAATAAATCCGATTCAGGTTCTGGTCTACTTCATGTCACACCCCGAAATATCAGCGCTGACGTGACTGGACCGGTATCTTCATTGCACAGCGGAAGCAAATAAGCTAGGACTTCTTGAAAATGAACGCCCACTAAGTACTCGAGTCTCCAATGGTTCTCCTATTCCAACCGCGCCATGATTTGAAAAAGTAACCTGAGAAAGAAACATGCGAAAAATCAACATAAAGTTGAGCGAGTTCATAGTATGTTTTGGAAAAAAATTTAAACAAATCTTTTTGTTCACCGGTTTAAAAGTTGTTAAGAAAACATAATAAAATCATTTTTTCTCGGTATGTTATATGAAAACTGTGAGTTCCAAATAAACTTGTAAACATTTGAGAGATTCCTTTAAAAACAGGTATGTAAAGCGTCTGTGAACAGATCATTAATATTTTGTAAGGACATTAATATATGTGACGACATAGGAAGTACTCAACCTGAATAGACGATTTTTAGTGTCGAATCACCTCGACTGCGTCGAATTACCTCGACTCAATTAATGTAAACTATATATATATATATATATATATATATATATATATAAAGCTTTGTCAAATATGTAAAAAAAAGCAAACTAATCTCAATTTCGAATCGGTTCGAGCTCGTTTTCACATTATATAAACTATAGAAATAACGGAATTATTTATCGCGCCGATAGACTTTACCAAAATCTCGTGTCGTTTCGCTGAACAAGGTTGACTGCGTTGACAGTTAACTCGGGTTTGGCAGAGTCGACCCAGACTGAACTCTGACCCGAACACCGAACCGTTGACCTTTGTTGACTGTTGACCCGAACCGCTGACCAAGGTTGACCGGCTTGACATCGAGAGAGAGGGAACACAGTGTGGTGAAGTGTCTATTTTGTGTGAGGGTTTTGAAGAAGATGGAGTTCCTGATGTTGTTTAGGGTTTTGATTTGGAGAAGGTGATCTCCTGTATTTTGTTTTATGTGTGCAGGTTAGAGGATAATGTGCAGACAAAGAAATTGAGAGAGCAGTGTATGGTAGCGGCTAGTAACAAATGAATATAACTAGGGTTTGCTTCCTTTTTATATGTAGGTTTTCTCTAGTGGGCTTGGGCTTGGGCCCAAGGCCCACAAGCCTAATCTCGTGTTTCTGAGCGGCCCCAAAGCTCCTACGAACTCGTTTTCAAAACCCGAACTCTATAAAATGTCGCAAAACAAAATTTCAAGTTTATAATATGTAAAGTAGTATCAAAGAATTTCAAATGGACGTTCACAATATGCAAATAAATTCTAGAAATGATAACATTCACTAGATGAACTTAGAATCAACAAACTCAAATGAAATAGTTCTGCATGAAATGCTCGATCAAAATTAGCACAAGCTACTAGTTATACTAACACCACAAAGTGTCGTAGTAATCGAGAAAATTCAATAATAGCTGTGACCAAACAAGTTCAACATATTTGAAATCAAATGAGGATTCAACGAAGTAAATCTGAATGTTTGTTCCAAACAAACCTCAAAGGATCTTCAACTGAAAATAGAACATCAAAGAATTATTGTTTTCGATTGAAGATGAAGAAGCAATGAATATCGCAAAACATTCGATCGATAAAGAAAGAACCGTTAGTAGGTACATCGGAATATAACATGAATTTGTGTACCATTGTCTTAACACACGATTGTGTTAAGACTGCTGTAATATGATAAATCAAAGCGGATTTAAAGCAAATCAATAAATAAATAATTAAATCCATGCATGATGTGTAAACGAGATTAGCGCAAGCTTCAAACTAGTGAAACACCACCACAAGGTGTCGAAATCAACAAACGGTTTAATGGAGTTGAAGACCAAACAAGTCTTCTAAGACCCAAACAAATGGAGCGCTTTGTAAAAAAATCGATTTTAATATGATGCTCTCAATACACATCATATGGTGTCTTGAATTGAATTTGTATAGTGGACAAGTTCAAACAATTGAACTTGATTTAGATGCAATCCATCAAAAAATACGTGTTTCAACAAGGAAATTTTGTCATGGTTATAACAAAAAACCATGTACGTAACTTGAAAAGAAATGATGTTTTCAAGGAATTCGTTGACTTGATAGCAAAGAGTCAACACTTACAAGAATGCAGATCATCCAGATCACGAAGCAATTATTAGATATAGCGAAGTAATAATTGAAATTTTGATGAAAACGATTATTCGAAATGAAGCAAATGAGTGTTCGCTATAATAAAAGAAATTATTGTGATGCAATGACCATTAAGAGGAGTAGAGATGTGAAAATCTACTCACTAGATGCAAAAGTCGGAATTTCAATAAAAGAAATTTAAGGACCAGAGTTTCATGTGATGACCGATTGTTAGGTGACATTACCATGGAATGTCGAACATAGCGTATCCGTTGTTAATTAGGTAGGGGGAATGCAGAGACATTCATCTTCTCCTTGTCGTGATTCGTGTCGTTTGAAGGACCATGTGACAAATCGTCGCATCCTGATCGATAGTTCCCCTGCTGACGGAATCTAGCGTCGTCGTTGAATTGCGCCATCGTGTCTTTCCAAAGGCCTCGCCTCGAAAGTCGTATGTGACGTACTTCAACCTCCGTTGATGTATAGATTGAGTTTTGTGATCTCTTGCACGCCCGTGCTTCGTTTTGCGTAGGTTACCTGCTCGGCTAAATAAAATAGCATAGACGACATCATAATGGCGTTTACCCAAGTTAATAAACGTGGTTCCTACTGTTGACCTTTAATGAACTTCGACATAAGTTTTCGAAGGTCTTAAATGCATGTTTCCTAAACTCTCAGAGTTTTGTTTACTGTGTGTAATTGTTTTTGTGCACCGTGTAGAAAACATAACATTAGAGTATGTTTGGAAACAAAATTTTTACTCATTGTTTTCGGCAATGGTTGGAGACCATATTCGAGTACTAGGCGTTCTGTATGTATTCAAATTCTTAATGATCTAAGTCCCAGAGGAAAGTGAGGTTAGAGCCTAGGTATCACTACAAAAACCTAATTCGCTGTAACCTATGGCTCTAATACCAATCTGTCACACCCCGAAATATCAGAGCTGACGTGACTGGACCGGTATCTTCATTGCACAGCGGAAGCAAATAAGCTAAGACTTCTAGAAAACGAACGCCCACTAAGTACTCGAGTCTCCAATGGTTCTCCTATTCCAACCGCGCCATGATTTGAAAAAGTAACATGAGAAAGAAACATGCAAAAAATCAACATAAAGTTGAGCGAGTTCATAGTTTGTTTTGGAAAAAAATTTAAACAAATCTTTTTGTTCGCCGGTTTAAAAGTTGTTGAGGAAACATAATAAAATCATTTTTTCTCGGCATGTTATATGAAAACTGTGAGTTCCAAATCAACTTGTAAACATTTGAGAGATACCTTTGAAAACATTTATGTAAAGCGTCTATGAACAGATCATTAATGTTTTGCAAGGACATTAATATATGTGACAACATAGGAAGTACTCAACCCGAATAGACGATTTTTAGTGTCGAATCACCTCGACTGCGTCGAATCACCTCGACTGCGTCGAACCACCTCGACTGTCTCGAATCACCTCGAGTGCGTTGAATCACCTCGACTGGGACACAACAGCACTCTAAGTGGTCACGCATGGACCGTGAGTGGGGCTCGGCCGTACCCATTAGGTCTAACCTTTGTCCCATGGTTCTTAAAGGATTAATGGCACTTCAGTTTCAGCCTATGCTCACATGATCTAATAGTTCATTCCTTAGCTAAATCATACCCAAGTTGACATGTATTTCACCCCCGAAAGTTATAAATCCGAAAACAGTTAAGAGAAAAGGGGGACATGAATCCATTGGGTTGTCTCGTTTTCCATACACAGACCAACCCAGTCCTATTATTGTAACTAGGACATTCCTGTCCCTAGTCATGAAAATCATGCACGTTTCAAAAATACACATTTGTTTTGTAAAACCGATATGTTTAGTCTAAATCGTTCGTAAAACATTTAAGTTCCTTAAAATCCATTGGCAACACGGTTTAAAAATATGAGTTTTCGTTCATCGAATTTTTTTTTATTTTTGCAAAACTTGCATGTCTTTCCACCCCAGAAAACATTTATAAAAATGTAAAACCGTAAAAAGTGGGGGTTATGAACTCACCTGGATTTCCTTGTGCAAAGCTAGCTAAATACGACTTCGTGATGTCGTTTCCAAGACGTAACTCGCTAGCGTGCATTCTACAATATTCCTAACAAAGAATATCTTATAAGATTCTAAATAAATACGGTAACTAAACTACGTGCCACCGAGCTCTACCGAATCGTTGACCGAATGATTCGAGGGTTAGTTGTTAATTTAATGGAAACGATTAAGTTATACGCGTTAAGTCTCGTTTAATGTCGTTAATAGTTACTAAGTTTTGGAAATACTTAGTTCTTGAGAGATTTTAAAATAAATAAATATTTATATAAAAACATATAAATATATTCGTATAATCGCGTTAGTCGTCCCGAGAAGTCGTACGTTGATATATAGTACGTCGTCTAGGCGTTTAAAATAAATATATAAAGTTATATTTATTTATAAAAGAATCGTCGAGCTTTTGACGTTTGAAATTTAAATAGATAAACTATATCTATTTTTATAAAAGAATCCGGGTTGTACGATATTTGAAATAAATATATAAATTATATTTATTTTATAAGACGAAATCGTGTTATTTGATATTCAAGATAAATATATAAACTATATTTATTTTTATAAAAAAGAAGTCGTGTTGTTTGATATTCGGAATAAATATAAAAACTATATTTGTTTTATAAAATGAAGGCGTATTATTTGACATTTGAAATAAATACGCAAACTATACGTATTTGTATAAAAGAAATCGGGTTATCGGCGTTTGAAACAATATAAATAATTATATTGATTTTATAAAAGATTCGTCGAATTTTCGAAGTTTAAAATAAATTTAATAATTATATTTATTTGTTGTAAATAATTTCCGAATCGTCGCTTCGTAAGTTGTAAAGTGTCAGCGGAAGTAATATACACTTGTGTTTGTTTTTATAATAGTCGTTTGAGTTTGATAGTTTTCGTTTCAAAATAAAAACACGTTAGTTTTTCGGATTTTTACGAAAAACGGGCAGAGTTTCCTCTGTTTTTGGACGCCCCGACAACACAAGTTGTCGTTATTTTATCAAGATTCAACAAGATTCAATTAATGTAAACTATATACATATATATATAAAGCTTTGTCGAATATGTAAAAAAAGTAAACTAATCTCCATTTCGAATCGGTTCGAGCTCGTTTTCACATTATATAAACTATAGAAATAACGGAATTATTTATCGCGCCGATAGACTTTACCAAAATCTCTTGTCGTTTCGCTGAACAAGGTTGACTGAGTCAACTGAGTTGACTCGATTTGACCGAGTTGACTCGGGTTTGACCGAGTCGACCTGTACTGAACTCTGACCCAAACACCGAACCGTTGACCTTTGTTGACTGTTGACCCGAAACACTGACCAAGGTTGACCACACCCAGAACTTGACCTGAGCCACAGTTGACTAATTGACCCGAGCCGAAACAAAACCCGCACATGAATCTGAAGTCAACCTTAGACCCGAACCAAATTCAAACTAAGCCCCGAAATAGCACCACCACCACTGCCGCGACGTCGGTCGGCCACCACCGTCACTGCCATCTTGACCACGAAACCACCGTCATCATCATCAACACGGTTTTTCCACCAGAAAAAGAAAATAAAACATGAACTTGAGTCGGATCTAACAAAAGAAAAATAAGTAAAGAGGGGTTTTACCAGAAGTATCATCATCACCATCATAGCGACGTCTCCGGTGGGTCGTCGGAAAAACGACCAGTACCGCCGCTGCCGTCAACATCTTCGGCTTTTCCTTCTCTGAACCTCTCTCTCTCTCTTCATCTCTTTCTCTTTCATCGCCTCTCTCTCTCCTTCTGATTTTCGTAAAATCGTCGGCTGTGGGTGCGGTTTATCGACGGAGCGGACCGTCGGAGAAACGAAATGATCGGCGGCCGGTCGTGGTTTCTCCGGTGACCGAACAGAAAGCGAGAGGGGGGGCTTGGGTGAGTGGCCAGAGAACCGCCGTATGGGCGCCGGCTCCTCCTCGTTCCGGTCGCCGGCTCGACATCGAGAGAGAGAGAGGGAACACAATGTGGTGAGGTGTCTATTTTGTGTGAGGGTTTTGAAGAAGATGGAGTTCCTGATGTTGTTTAGGGTTTTGATTTGGAGAAGGTGATCTCCTGTATTTTGTTTTGTGTGTGTAGGTTAGAGGGTAATGTGCAGACAAGGAAATTGAGAGACTGTATGGTAGCGGTTGGTATCAAATGAATATAACTAGCGTTTGCTTCCTTTTTATACGTAGGTTTTCTCTAGTGGGCTTGAGCCCAAGGCCCACAAGCCCAATCTCATGTTTTTGAGCGGCCCCAAAGCTCCTACGAACTCTTTTTCAAAACCCGAACTCTATAAAATGTCGCAAAACAAAATTTCAAGTTTATAATATGTAAAGCAGTATCAATAATCGTTGTTTGTCGTGTTTGATCGTTGGTCGCGTTAAAAATTGCGTAGAATGCATCGATTGTCGTTTTAATGCATTTTTTCGATCCGGTTTTGACTACGGATACTAAAAATTTAATTACGAAGCAAAATATATCGTAAAATTTTAGGTTTAAAGGTAATACGTGTATCTGATGCTTCTGTTTCGTTGTCGGTGCGTTCCTGCAGTCGCGTTTTTCGTCCACGTTTATGTTTTGTGACGTACGGAAGCACAATAAATTCACGATATTAAATTCATAAGTATAAAATATCCGTATAAAATTCGTATTTTTCGGCGTTGTCAATATTTCGTTTGGTTTCAGTTCGTTACCGTTTAATATTCCGCAAATTTCCCGCAGACCGGCATACGCGTACTGTAGAGCCGAATAGACGTTCCTAGGCATTCCAAAGGCCTAATTAAGTTAATCTATGTCTTAGACACTATTTATTATCGTCCTACTATTTGTTTTGTGCATAATTAGGAGCCGTAAATTACCGGTTGTCACATTTCACAATCAACAGAATGATAAATCCGATTCAGGAGGAGGTGATTCACAAGAACAATAAATCTGATTCAGGAGGAGGTGAAGGTGGAAGAGGTGGGGGTGTCGGGGGTGGCGGCAGTGATGGTGATGGTGGAGGCGGTGAGTGCGACGATGGTGGCGGTGATGGAGGTGGCACCGGGTTGCTTTCACGTGGTGTCTGGCAGCTGAGCAGGAGAACTAGGGTTTAGGATTTGAGGGAAGATGAAGAAGGTTCTGTACTTTTATGGTGTCTGGCAGAGGCTTGGGCAGAGGTTTCACACACAGAGATAGAGAGAAAAAGTGCGATGCTTGTAGTGGTGGTAGTGGGTGTTTTGTGGTGGAGGTGTCGTAGTGGTGGATCTCCAGTGGTGGTGGTGATTGTTTGAGAAGAGAGAGACGTGGTAGTGATGTTGGTGATTTGGGGAAGAAGAAGTGAGGGTGGTGATTTGTTTTACTTAAACTATTTTTTTATTTTATTAAAAATTACCATTTTGCCCATGAGGAAAATGACAAAATAGCAGGATTTTACAAGACAAATATGGTCAGATTTCACTTTTGGACCAAAATGGCAACAAAACTGAAACTACAGGGACCCAGATACAAAAACTTTGAGATTTGGACTAAAGTGGCAAAGCTGGCCAAAATTCAGGGACCAAAATGACAGTTTACTCTTTTGTAAATAATGTAGTAATTGTAATTTAATTTAGAGTAAACTGCCATTTTGGTCCCTAAGGTTTGGTCATTTTTACCACTTTAGTTCAAAACTCAAACCTTTTGCATTTGGGTCTCTGTGGTTTCAGTTTTATTGCCATTTTGGTTCAAAAGTGAAATAAGGTCATATTTGTCTTATAAAATCCTTCTAGTTTTTAATTTTCCTGAGAGCCAAAATGGTTATTTATTTTTATGAGTTAATTATTGTTTTCGTCCTTGTAGTTTGTCAAAAATTACTATTTCAATCCACTAGTTTAAAAATTGCGATTTCAGTCCCTGTGGTTTCAATTCCGTAACCATTTCAGTCCATCTCGTAACCATTTCAATCCTTGTACTAACAGAATAAATGGATTGAAATGGTTACGAAAGTTAAACCACATGGACTGAAATGGTTACGAAAGTGAAGCCACAAGGACTGAAATTGCAAATTTTAAACTAATGGACTGAAATAGTGATTTTTGACAAACCACGGGGACGAAAACAGTAATTAACTCCTTTTTTATTTTATTTTAAGGTTTTATTAAAAGGATATTTGTGTAATTAGATTCATATTTTGGACCAAAATAAAAAATACATGTTTTTTAAACACACACCTGAGTAAATTTTAAGGGAGCATACCTGCAATTTCCAAAAGGTGGAAACTTAACGTGAAAAAACCTGAAACCACAGGGACCATCCGGACAATTAACTCCTTTTTAAAATGAATAATTATGCATATGTTTTTTCATATCATGTATAATTTTCATATTCCACATATTAGTTGTGGTTTCCGATTTATCCTTGTATTTCATAATAATTTACATTTATAGTGAATATTATAAACTACTCAAGTTAATCACATATTTGTAATAAGATTTTTGTTTCTTTTTTTAATCGAAAGTGTTTGAATCTTATTTATCTTTATTTTCATATTGTAACAGATTTATTTCAAAACAACATGTAATTTTTTACTGGTCAAATGATTTGAGTCATGTTAGACCAACCTTTCAACTCGTGCATTCTATTTTTTTATAAATACATATTTTGTAATGTTTGATATATTGTTTATGAGTAGCAAAAACATATTATAAAAACTATGATATAAGATTATTTTAATAAAAAAATTAAGAACATTTTAAGCATTAAAATACTTTTGACATATTTGATCATTTCACTTTTTTGTTTCTTTAAATGAAACTGGTTACTCAGTTGATTTTTTTTTTGACAAAATACAACTTTAATTGATCAAAATACAACTTTAATTGATCGTTTCCACTATCATATGTAAAAATGTAATTTCAGTCCTATGATGTGTGTGTATATATATACATAATCCGTGTCAGACGCGGGTCTATAAACTAGTGTAAAGTAATATAACAGAATCATTTGATGTACATTATGGCGGATAGCATTTGGGTTTGTTTTCGAAGTTTAAAATGACCATGATAAAGTAATCAACCACTAGCGTTTGGGTTTGGGTTTGTTTTTGAAGTTTAAAATGACGATGATAAAGTAATCAACCACTTTGAATGTTATGATAAAGTAATCAACCACTAGCGTTTGGGTTTGGGTTTGTTTTTGAAGTTTAAAATGACGATGATAAAGTAATCAACCACTTTGAATGTTATAAATTATTTGTGAATAAAGAGTATTAAGTTAAAGGTGAGATAAATTAGTAATTTAATGTTCAAAAAGAGACACTTTTTTAATTTGTTAACTTTAGTGGTACCTCTTCAGTACATAGAGGTAAATGAGAAACTTAAGTTTGTAAAAAACACATTTAGATTGAAGATAAAAACTCAAGAATTTCAAGCGTAAGAGATTATTTCTGGTCAAAGTAAAATGGGTTCAAAGAAAGGACCAGAATACACATGGGAACTCGAGTCAGAAATGCAACGAAAGTATCTACACCTATTCCAGTGAATCTCAAGGACGAGATTTAAAACAAGTTAGGGAGGATATAACAACCCTCATAAAACGCCCAAATTATGCCCCGTATACACGTAACCGAACCCGTTTAACCGTAATTTCATTAAAAATCAAATAAAATAATAAATATGTGTCGCTCGCGGGCCGCGACTTGATCAGGGTGGTGGTTCACGGGGCGCGACACCCCTACGATTGCCGGAACCTCCTTGCGCCACGCGTCCCTAGGTGTGGCAAACCTACGGTGGTGATCTGCCACTCTAGCCGTAGCTAGGGTTTACCTCGTGGGGCGCGAAAGAAAGAGGAAAGGGGCTTGCGGGGCGCGAGCGAGTGTCGAATCAGCCTATATAAGAAGCTTTTCAGCTTCAACTTTCAATCGTTCATTTCTGTTTCTTCTCTCAAGCCTCTATTATAGCAAAATATAGCTCGGTATTATACCCCTAAAACATGAAGCACTGCCTCGTTGTAAGTATTTTAACCCGATCACTAATTCGTTACCCTAACCGATTGATCTAGGGCTCCGTAACGCATGTCGAGGCTCTGCCTGACTAAGTTCGTTGGAGTTCTGTCTCGTGTTGTATGGTTAAAGTGACTTGGGTTATCTTACTAACATGTGTGTATTGTTTATTTTTAATAGAAAATAATCAGGAAAAACAACAGGAAGCTATAAAACTACTTAAGTCTACAAAGTGAGTCATTCTCTTTTTTTACTAAACTGTGTTACAAAATCTCAAATATTTTCAAGTATACTTACATTGATTGAGTCTTTGTATTCTACAATTGTTGCCGGTATTATGAGGTTTTGTATTCATTACTTAATAAGCGTCACCATTGGACAACGGGTTAGCCAATTTGTGATATGACCATAGTCACGGATCCGGTCGAGTGACAAGTATTGAATGAGTATATTGGTAGATATAAACATTGTAATCGCTCTCAATACTGTAAAGTTATAAAAGCCTGTTTTGATTAAACTGGGATGCACTCGCCAATATTTCTTGGTGATAAAATCTTTTTAAAACGCGTTTCAGGTAACTGAATGTGAAGCTATAAGAAGCCAGTTATGGAGCACTGAAGGTTTAAGAAGTGGCTATAAAAGTTACCTAAATAAAAGTTTATGTTTTCAGCAACTAGGGTTTATCCCTATAAATGTATTATGAAGAAAACCTTGGTTTTATCCCATTTATTTATTATAAAAGTTTGATGTTTTGAAATTCTGAAATTATTTCCTAACTACGATCCTGATGTCTCATTTCCGCAGCCAAATTAATAAACACCGATACCACTAGTTGTGTCCCGCTCTCACTCCCGGGGTAGGGAACGGGTGCTGCGACAGAAGGTGGTATCAGAGTCATGCCACTGTTTAAGCCATTTAGGTGTTTTGTTAATACCAAAGTTTTAACCAAATGTGTTTGGAAATAACTTATGTGACTCTGTGTAAATATGTATATTATTATTTTATGTTATTTGACAATTTGTTAGTTTATAGTATGAGTGAGCAAGGTACCTCTGACGCCTACTGCCAATTACCTCATTCCCCAAAGAATGAAGGAACATCATCCCAGCCAATTTCATGATATACTGCTGATTATGAGGATGTCTTTGTTCTCAAAGCAAAATCCGAAGAACCATTTCTGTAACAACCCGCACTTTCGCGCTCGTTACTCTCGTTACGCCAAGCACCGAGATTCGGATCATAATGTAAACTATATCGCTTACTACGCTACATCACATATTTTCGCACTACATCGCTTATTTTAACACGCTATATCGCACTTCCCAACACTTACGTTTATAACGCTTACTCTTACACTACTACATCACGTGAGTATCTAAACTACTCGCTCGCTCTCGCATAAATGCAATGCAAACTCAAAACACGGTTACTTATACATATATATTATTAGTTATATATATATATATATATATATATATATATATATATATATATATATATATATATTATCTATGTATTAAAACTCGCTTAAACGCTCACTCGCACAACTTGATTTATCGCTCTAATACGCAACGTAACGCAACACTTAATATCTCGCTAAAATACTTAAAGTACTTGAACTAACTAACGCAACAAAACGCACCTAACGAACATCCGACACGCGAAACGAGAATTTCTCACACAAAACTGGTCCCTTCTTACGAAGCCAGCTTCTTACGAAGGCACCAGCTTCGAACCAGACCACCATCAGCGCCTATAAATACCCTTTCATTCCTCATTTTGCTCCATTTATCTCAAGAATTGCTCCAAACCTGATGTCTCTCAATTTACCAAGTAAGATCCGCTATTTTTCATGTTACATAACGTTTTCCACTATTTTCCACAAGATTCACTCCGATTTCATCCAAACTTCTCTATTTTTATCCAAACTTCTCTATTTTCATCTAAACTTCATCTTTTTCATCTAAACTTCTTTATTTTTACGAAAACCTTCATTCATTTTACAAAACCTTCATCTTTTTCATCAAAACTTCTTATTTTACTACGGATCTACACTTGAACGAGCGATTTGGGTTTAGCCTTGGCTTCCCAAGATGTAGATCTGAGAATCTCACACTCATCAAGTGTTTACTCCAAAGAATAGGTTTTTTTAAACTTGATTTTTACACTAAAATGGACCAAAACCGACATATATTTCTTTCACTGGATAGTGGGACGAAGTGGTGCCGAAACCGTCATGAAAAGGACTCGACAATACATCTGATTCAGGCGAAAACACAGATCCGAATGCTCAAAAACACTGAACAGCCGCTTGTACAAAGCCGGCTTCTCACGAAGGCAACAACTTCGTACAAGGAGTCTGTTTCCCACTCGACACTCCAACTTTGACCGTTTCAGCACTAGGAAGACTGATGCACTTCTGTTCCTGTAGGCAGGCTGATCTGGCGCTCCCTCCACTCCATTCCAGACCGTGTTTACTGTTAAACATGCACTGTGAGTATACTCGAACCCTTTTTCGCTTAACGCACTTTCGGGTGTTACATACGTTCACTATCAAAACACAACACACACAACGCTTAAACTCTTTTAGACGCTAACCACTCTTGCATGTTATACGTGATTCGATGAATGTTTGCTATGTTTACACAGTGATTACTTGCCCTACCACCTTTAGCAACGATAGTACTATAGTTTGGACTCAACACCTGTTTATTCAGGGGTTGTTAAGGTTTACTTACTTTACGTGCTCACTTCGGTGAACGCGTATCGCGTATACTCTACTCGCAGTCATGTTAGTTAGCTTGTATCATTGTCGATAGCTTACTTGATTCGCCCCCTTACGTGTTACATGCTGGTTATGCGTAAACGATTTTAATACTATACTTATGCAAACTTGTGTACTCACCTTTACATTATTGTATTGACTTTATTTTAACGTATGTAACAGGTTGATGGATTGTTTTGCTGCAAATGGATAGGATTGCTAGAAACTCACCTAAAAGTCTAAGTTTTCGGATTGGTTTTGTTTGAGAGACTTGAAATCTGTTATGAATTTTGTTGAAATATTTGTTTGATAGTATGGGTATTGAACTTGTTAAATATTGTCACTAAATTAGTCGTTATGGATTCTCTTGAGCAATTTGATTCGCTTAGTGCCGCCCCCGATGATTCCGCCATCGGTTAGTGTGTAACAACATCCCCCTAAAAAGAGAGGTTGGTTTAGTAGAGGAGCTCATGAAAGGAGGAAAAGAATGAAAAAACGCCAACAACGCATGATAGCAAATAGAGAAAGAAATACCCAAAACTAGGAAGCTAGACCCTTATGGGAAGAGGAATTAGACAGGTAACTAGCAGATTTTCACATGGTTGGAAATGTAGAAGGAGAAATTAATCTCAACCAAGTAGCCGACCCACAACTTCTACACTTATTTCCTAACCAACCCATAGGGCTAAAGCAGAACCAGGAGGACCAATTCCCAATCCTAGCATTTGATCCCAATGAGATCCCTAGAATTCCTGCACCAAACCCTATAGAGTAGTATACAACATTGAACCCTTTAGACTCGTGGTGTTACGACAACAGTCAATTTAGGAGATATTAAATAACCCATACCCTTACGGAGAACCCATACCACGTTACCCTGAACTAGTACCAGCCCCACTCCCACCCATGAACCAAGAAAATTTGGTGGAACTTCGCCAATATGGTGAAGAGTTAGTTGAAGAGGGAAATCAGATCTGTCAGATAGGAGAAAAACTCGTCTAGAAGTATGACGAGCGTGAGATGCAGTTTTAGACAAGCCGGCACCTAATATAATATATATATATATATATATATATCTGTGTATTTTGTACTTTGAATATATATATATATATATATAGGGTAAGGATAGTGTAAAAAGGGCCTAAAGTGTGAGAAGTATGAGAAGTGTATTATAACACTATATATAATACTATATAACACCATATAAACACCGTATAACAGTATGTAACACCATATAATACCATATAACACTATGTAACACTATATATCATTATATAACAAATATAACACTATACATCTATCATAGACATGCTATCAGACAACCTATAGTGTTATATTTGTTATATAATGATATATAGTGTTACATAGTGTTATATGGTGTTACATATTGTTATACGGTGTTTATATGGTGTTATATAGTATTATATATAGTGTTATAATACACTTCTCACACTTTGAGCACTTTTTACAGGATCCTCTACCTATATATATATATATATATATATATCAACTAAAATAGATATAACATGTCTTAAATTTCAGTTGTAATTTGTAATCGATGCATATATATAGATATATAAAAAGAGTAAGTCGCAATGTTCGATGTTTTTGGTTCAATCTGTTTGACTGTTTGTTTGTATTAATTTTATTCTATGATATTAATACTTGATAGATGTTTATAATTCAGATGTCGACCGAAGTAAATCAGGAAAACCAGAATAACGATAATAATGGGAACCAAGTGAATAATGCGACAACTGTGCTCTGTAAACGATGTAAAACAATATCAATTATAAAGAAACGATTTGTTTTGGTGTTAATATATGTGTATTTGTGTTTGATGATTTTACGATTTGTTGGGATTGAACCCTACCAGAGGAACAGATAATGTAAAGCCAAAACCAGGTCACAACAGAGGATTCACAATAAGCAGCAGTTTACACTTTGCTCTCCCCTTGAAAGTGATTTATAACACCTGATGGTCTCTATCCACTGTCCATATACAACTGCTGCTGCCCTTTCAACTGCTGATGAAAACCCTGAAGTTTCCAACACTGCTGGTCCTATCTACTGATGATAAAGCACTGCCCAGTCAAGGACTGATCAACCTTGAGGAAAGCACTGACATAAAGAGAAAGCAGCTGTTTAGTGAAATATCTGTTTTATATAGTCAGTAGTTAGGTTAGCAGTGTTTGTGTAAGGACAGTAGATACAGGTTGTTAGGTTGTTAGACGTCGCTTTCATGGTGACGTCAGCTGAGATACCTCAGTGGTTTGGTTAGCCTATAAATGTAACAGTATCCTGTACTGTTACATTTGATTGACTGAGCGAGTTCTTCTCCTCATGTCTAATCCTTTCATCTTGTGTGCAACCAACCTTGGGGCATTAGGCTGAGGGGGAGTTTAGTTTGTAAGCATCTGTAATCTTTTGCTTTAATTTGTAAATCCTTTGACTCTATGAGAAGCAATTGTTTATCAAACTATTTTCTCCATTTGAATGTGTTTACAAAGTTTGTTTTCATTTCCGCTGCACTTTACATGTTTTCATAATTACAAATCGTTCCAAACATACAAACAAACACAATCATAAGAGCCTCCGATCCTAACAATTGGTATCAGAGCTTGGACAATCAATTTCGATTTAACAGTCAAATTGACATAACAGTTCGGCTCAAAATTCATTGATACTAAGGTTGGTTGTATTTAGTTGAAAAACAGAGTACTGTGTAAATCATGTTCAAAATGGTTATTCAAAAACTCTGTAAATCAATCAAGATGTCATATGACACACAAATTTCACACAACAAGTAAATTCATGCTCAAGACATTCATGGTTTCTAGATCTGAAAGCAATATCTGTTAAACCATGAGATTACTTTTATTTTCTAAATTGATTTAAACTGTTGATGTGTAATATGTGATGTTTTCATTAAATACTAAAGTACAAACCTCATATTAACAAAACCTATGTTCATAAAAGCATTGTTGTTTTGTTAACACAAAAAGAGGGAAATTAAAACTTTAGTTATTTAGATCTTATGTGTTGAAAACAGGTTGAGTTCCTAAAAAGGACAAAAATCAACTATGTTCAAATACATTAAGAAAACAGGGGTCAACATAGTCCGTATCATATGTAATGTGAGATTGGGTGAAAAACTTGTGAAAACCTGACCAAGTCTCTCAAAACATTACTGCAAAATGATTTTGGACTAATATTCACAAAAACTCAGAAGTGTGTCTATCTCAAAACTTTTGAAACCAAAAGAAAAGAGTATAAACATAAAACACTTATGAGTCAAAGTTTAGGGTAATAATGGTCATTAAGCAACTATGTGCATTCATCTGTTCAGGAAAAAGGTTTTGATTCCAGTGAATGAACTCCAAAGAGGACTAGACAAATGTTTAAAAAAAATAAAAAATATCCATATGTCCTCAGGTTTGCAATCAACTGACAAAGAAAATGGTACCAAACAGTGGTCAAAATGTATCCTAAAAGTTTTCTACCACTGTTGTCAAACCACTGACCATTTTCATAAAACTTGAGAATGTTATGATTATGTTTTCTACTGAAAATTTACCAGATCCTTTTTGATACTTTTCTTAGAAAATTCTTTAACCATTTTTATTGTTCAAAGGATTTTCTCAAATAACCAGGATATATTATTCATTTTTTTTATAATATATTTGGAACTTATGATTGTTTTTAGTGGCAATAGTTTCAGCTCCTGTCAGGATGTAATACCTTATTTTTTTTGGTATTAGTATCCTCATAAAAGGGTCAAAAGGAAAATGGTACATATGTCATGATCATGTTATACTCAGGTTTGCTCCTAAATTTTTATCAAAGGTTGATTAAAAACTGTGCTTAAATTACTAAGGTACTCATGTGTTAATTGAATATTAAACGAAAATGAGTTGTCTTAGTAAAAAGTTTTCATCATCTGGGGTACTAAACCACTGTCTTTCAAAATTGACATGTGGCAAAACCTTGAATGAAAATCTTCAAAACTGTTGCTGAAACATCTGTCCTTCAGAGTTGTACTATTTACCCTAACCACTGTTTTGTTCCAACGTCTGATCTCTAAACACTGTCCACTGCTGAAAGTTAACCACTGATCCTTCATTTTCTTGAAAAGTACTGATGCTCAAAATCAGTGTCTTATCCACTGATATGCTATCCATTGATAGTAAAAATCATCCACTGCCCATAATTTTTACCGTTGTAACCACTGATGCTTGATACGTCAGTGGCCCTTTAAAACAACTGTTCTCCATACTTCATCCACTTCATCAGTGTTTGACACGTGGTCAGTTTTTAGCCCTCAGATCTTAATAACCGCTGCCACATCAGCGATCATTTTTTTTAATAAAACCCTGCCCTAAACCCCAAACAGGGTTTTACACTGTCGAATTGAATTCCAAAATTCTCTTCTCATAGCAGTTTCCAACCCTTCTTCTCAAAATCTCCAAAATTCTCCTTCATTCTTCTCCGCAAAAATGACAAAATCAAAATCAAAACCTAAATCACCATCACCTTCCAAAGAGGTCGCTCAAACGGCCGAAGAACCCATCGAAATACTATTCAAACAATCTCACAACTATCTGGGTTTACTCACAAAACCCAAAGACAATCACACCTTCGACGCCATCATCGATACATTATCTGCATCAAAGTACAAAACTTTGTTGACAGTAAATGCTCCCATCTATCTTCAAACCCAGAGAGAGTTTTGGAAAAAGGCGTCGCTTGAAAAACAAGACGGAAAAGTCATAGCCATTAACTCCTCAATACAGGGTAAATCAGTTCAAATAACCCCACAGTCGATCTCCGAAGTCTTTAATCTCAACGATCAGGAAGGTAAACTCTCCTTTGATAAGAACGAGTTAAAAACTGATTTTCTGAAAAGGGGCTATGCAGAATAGGCAAAGGTAGATACCCTACAAAAGGGTTATTTTCCATCTGCACCCAGATTTTTATTTCATACACTTCTGATGTGTGCTTCGAATAAAACAACATCTTTTAACGAAATACCATTGAAGATTCAATGCCTGGGGTATGCCATTTTGAATAACAAAGATTACAACTATTCCCAGGAAATCTTCAATGACTTAGTGAAAAATGTTGACAATAAAGCATTTTTACTTTTTCCAAGATTTTTGAGTTATTACTTTAAACAAAAAATTGTAAAGGAAAATGAAAATTTGCCAAAACAAGGTGTTCATTGTCAAATAAAAAGCTTAACAAAAGAAACATTTTCAAGGATGATGGCACCAATAAAAACAAAAGCAGGGGTACCTGAGCAGATTTTAGCGGTTACAACTGCTCCTCAGGTATCAGCTGCTGAGCCCACTGCTCCAGGTGATCATAGCAGCACAACCACTGCTTTGAAACCCACACCTGACATAACCAAAAAGACCAAAAGAAAAACATTCAGAAAACCCACCAAACCCAAAACAAAGGCAACTCTGGAAGATGAGATCCCAGAGGAAATGCCTGTGACAACACAAAAGTCACCACAAACCACTGCTGCTACTTCCTCACAGCAGTTGGAAGAAAGATCTCAACCCATGCCTAAAACCCCTCCTGCATCCTCACAAAAGGATCAGGTTGTAAGCACAGGGACACCACAATATGAAGCCCTGAATCCACTTGGATCCATCTTCCTCAGTCCTGATCCCAAGGACATGTCTCTTTCAACGCCCATCCCCTCACCAATCATAATGCCACAATCCATGTTACCTTTGTTGCATGCAGCTGCTATAGCTCAGACACAAACCAGTTCCTCTCTATCACCTATCACTGAGAGCATACATCCACAAGTGACTGGGTCTGATGCTACTATTCCTGCTATCCCAGCAACAATTGAGGAGGTTACACCCCCTGAGTTACAAGTAACTCTCGGTGGTAGTTCAAGTGGAGCAGCAACTACAACTGGTGGATCAACAGATCTTCAGTTGGACAGTTGTTTCATAACTAAGACTCCCTTAAAGGCAATTTCTTCCATGGCAACTTCGGTAACCACCAGTGAGTTGGATCTAACCACTGGTACCATCAAAGGTTTATCGAGTGCTGAAGAAAGAAGTCCCCAGTACCAAGAACAAGGGGCATCAATGGGTGACTTTTGGGACTCAGTTCCTAAGTCAAACATTGATATAACCACTGCTAGTGGGGATTCAGATGATCCTACTAAAGTAGGTGATGATTCAAGATATCAGGAATTGACGTGCAGAGTTGACAAACTTGAAGAATCAGTTGCTGAAATAAAGGAAATGGTGCAAGAGATTTTAAAAGCTCAGAAAGCACAAGCCACTGCTGTTCCTGCTCAAGCATCTGCACAACATGCATTTGCTAAAAATGAGATTTGGAATATTTTTCAACCCATGCTTGAAGCACAGCAACTTATGGCTGACAAAAAGCATGCTATTCAAGTACAAATGCTGACCAACATGGTTGAATCAAGATTTAAGACACTCAAGCAGATATCAAGGCTATAAAGGCTAGCATTCAAAATGCATCTGTCAAAGTTCCTTCTTTCATACCATTTCTTGTAAACCCCCCTTCAGATAATGCCAAAAAGGGGGGAGAATAACAAGCTGTTGGGAAAAATGAATAGGATGGGAATAGAACATGGCCTTCATGTTGAGCCTGAAAAAGAGAAAGAAAAAGAAAAACAGGTCTCAAAACCTGTTAGCCAAACAGCTGATACAGCAGTAGTTACAAAAACTGCTGTCAGTAGCCAAACAGCTGCCATGTCATTAACACACACCACTCTACCACACACCACTATAACTACTGCTCCACCACCATCATCATCCACAATCATACCATTACCACTGCCTCCTGTCATAAAACAGAAGACAACAGATGTTACAACATCTGTTGTAATGACAACAGTGATTGAAACACCAGTTGTTTCAATCACTGTCAGTCAATCACTGTCACAAATCACTGCTATCCAATCTACCACCACTGATCCACCCAAAACATCATCTGCTCTTTCTTCGTTAAAAAGGAGAAGGAATCTCATATCAGATGATGACTCACCACCATCAAAGACTACCTCACCACTTCCATCCCCTGCTCAAAAGCAGAAGACAACTGCTGACATATCAGCAGTTGTAATGACAACAGATGTTGAGACACCAGTTGTTTCAACAGCTGTTAGTCAGTTATCCACCACTGCTATCTCCTTTTCTACTTCACAGCCAAAGCTCTTCAACAGAATAAGAAAGCCAATACATGCCGATGAGGGTATACATGATCCTAATGCTGCACAACATCCACTGGAACTTGAAGCTATCAAAAATGAGATGAGGCAATTTTATACAGAAGAAGATCCTTCAAAAAGAAGATTCTCCTCACTCATAGGCTACATGCCACCAGAGGATATGGATGATTACCTCAAACTCAAGGCAAGGCAGGCTAAAGTAAAAGCTAAGGTTGATAGTGAAAAAGAAAAGTTAAGCGAAGATGGCATAGCTAAAAGACTGGAGTTCTACTTCACAAAAGTAAACCAGATAGAAGGATTTGCACAAGACCTAAACAAATAAAAGGCTGATCAAAAGAAAGAATTAAGAAAACAATATCTAGCCTACATCATGAAAGAAAAGTTCTATCCTGCTGAAGAACAACAGTTCAGAGAATGGCCAGTAGTAGCTCTTAAGCGTGAGGCAGAAAGGATTGAAAAGATTAAGAATGATCCTACGAAGAAGAAGAATGCTCCTAACTGGAGAAATTATGAAAAGCTCATTGCTGACTTAACTGCTGAATATAAGAGAAAGAAAAGGAAGCTGGTGGATGCGAAAATGGATACTGCTGAAGCCATATCAAAATGGTCAAAACAGCAGACCGATGAAGCCTACGAAAGGCTGAAGAAAAGAAAGATAACTGTTTCAGGCACTTCTAAGAAGAAAGAACAAATGATGAAGCTTGAACAGAAGATGGGAAACCTCGACACACTGTTCCGGTCTACTTTTGTAACAAATCAAGAAGAGGGAGAACAGCTGACTGAAGAAGAGGTAATAGAAAAGGAAGCAGAGTACTTCAAAGATACCATCACGAAAATGGGTCTAAAAGAAGAAACTTCAACAAAGCTTCAAAGCCTTTTTAAGGCATTAAACAAACCTGCGTCTCCAAACACTGCTAAAGACAAGACAGAAGCTGAAAGACAAGAACTTATTGAACAAGAAACAACAGAAGATATAGCTGCAGCAGACAAAGTCATTGAAGAAACTTTCAAAAGAATGTCTGAAAGTCTGCAGGTGTTTTCAAGGCCATCATCCCTCAACTCATCTTTAAATAAATCTCTCCCAAGAAATCCATTGGGTTCGAAAGTACTAAAGTGGATGTCTGATCAAAAGACCCATGTATTGACTATTGTCAGATCCAATGGAAATGTGAAGTACATATCAAGGAAAGAAGCACTAGGCCTTAGTGTTCAAGATTTGCAGGATCTCCTTGAACTTTCACTGTGTAGGGATGAGGATGACCAGAGTGCAAAGGAATTTGAAGCTGAATTCAAAGAACAAGCTAAGGCACTCTTAATGAGTAATAAAGGTCCTGAATAATGAAAGGTTTTGGCATTATCTGTTCCAGGGGGAGATTGTTAGGATTGAACCCTACCAGAGGAACAGATAATGTAAAGCCAAAACCAGGTCACAACAGAGGATTCACAATAAGCAGCAGTTTACACTTTTCTCTCCCCTTGAAAGTGATTTATAACACCTGATGGTCTCTATCCACTGTCCATATACAACTGCTGCTGCCCTTTCAACTGCTGATGAAAACCCTGAAGTTTCCAACACTGCTGGTCCTATCTACTGATGATAAAGCACTGCCCAGTCAAGGACTGATCAACCTTGAGGAAAGCACTGACATAAAGAGAAAGCAGCTGTTTAGTGAAATATCTGTTTTATATAGTCAGTAGTTAGGTTAGCAGTGTTTGTGTAAGGACAGTAGATACAGGTTGTTAGGTTGTTAGACGTCGCTTTCATGGTGACGTCAGCTGAGATACCTCAGTGGTTTGGTTAGCCTATAAATGTAACAGTATCCTGTACTGTTACATTTGATTGACTGAGCGAGTTCTTCTCCTCATGTCTAATCCTTTCATCTTGTGTGCAACCAACCTTGGGGCATTAGGCTGAGGGGGAGTTTAGTTTGTAAGCATCTGTAATCTTTTGCTTTAATTTGTAAATCCTTTGACTCTATGAGAAGCAATTGTTTATCAAACTATTTTCTCCATTTGAATGTGTTTACAAAGTTTGTTTTCATTTCCGCTGCACTTTACATGTTTTCATATTTACAAATCGTTCCAAACATACAAACAAACACAATCATAAGAGCCTCCGATCCTAACACGATTTGATTCGAGTTCGATTTCAAGCTTTAAATCGCTTTTTGGAAGGTTATACGCAAACTGGTGCGTAAATGTAATCAGTTTAATGCGACAAACACTCTGGAATAGTGACATAGTCTTAACATACCTTAAATAACCTTTACATAACTTAGAAATAAGTTTTGGAGGGTTTGGTGTGTCGAAAACAAGTTTATTCGATCGCAGGGACTAATTGTGTCAAACTGCGAAACTATGCTGATTTGTACAGTAACGAACATTTCGGAACTTGATCATAAGGTAAACATACCTTAAATATCCTTTACATAGCTTAGAAATAGGCTTTCAGGGGTGTGGTATGCGAAAATAAACTTTTTGATCAAACAGGGACTAAAAGTGTCAAAAAATGCATAAGTTTGCATATTCGCGCATATCTTACGTTTTGAACATATCCGGACATCCAAAAAATTCTGTAATAATTAAAATAATTTATTTTAGTGATTGGAATGCAAAAATACCATTCGTCGTGAAATTTGGATCGTTTTCGCGTCAATTCGAGTTTTCGTCGTAATTAACCGAATAATGCAACCGTACGACCAAACGAACCGACATCCGAGATGTTTTTGAGCATATTTTAAGTTTCCTATACTTTAACTTCATTTTAGAGCCTTGAAATGGGGTTAATGGGGCTTAAACGTGCCGAAAATCAAGTTTTGAGCATGCAGGGATCTGTTTCGCCAAATTCTGAAACTTAGAACTAACCTCCCCCGAGCCACGCGCCAGCCAAGGTGTTACCTAGTGCGCCATGTGATAGGGACCAAAAATCAGCAACTCAGTTTCAGCATCTAGCTTGATATATAGGGTTGTTTATGCAAGATTCTCAATACCTGGAGCTGGTTTTGGATCCCCATAGTTTCAATACCATGTCCCACAAGTGTAGGGTCAAGATTGATCCTTCTAAACACTTGGAATGATCTTGATGATCCAATCTTCCTATAAATAGCAATGGGTTCTTCATTCATTCTTCACACTTGATCTCATTTCTGCTCTAAGTTGAAGCTCTCCCTTGTGAAGCTTCATACCTGATTACTATGGTTTAAATTAAACACAAACGATTTCGATAATGTGAACGAACTTGTTGGACGTATTTACATAATGAATAACATTTATTAACAATGATCAAGCCAACCAGTATTAGGTTATGGTACCATAGGATCTGACAAATCCCGTTATCGGACTGCCACCATGGTTATGTATGGGGGTTATGTGGGTAACGACTGAACCTGATGATTGTTAACTTACCCTTTGGTGGTTTGTTAATACGAGTTGAACGATGGACGAGTTGCGAAGGTTTGAATGTTATAAGCGAGACGACCAAAAGTTAGTTTTCACAATTAAAACGAGAGCGATTTGAACGATTATGAACGATTTGCACGATTTGGAACGATTTAAACAAATGAACGATGGTCTATAACACGAACGAGTTAAACGACTTAAACGATTGGTTTTTGGTATGTGATTAGACAACGGGACGGGTGTAACACGATAAAGGTATGGTAGATACGCCGCTGGTACTTCATATATATAAGTGTTTTTATCATATTACATTATGTATCGTTATTTAGTTCACGTGGACGAACGATTTTCAAATGAGACACGCAATGATGTTTACTAAACGATATAAACCATACGAGTTTTATTACGAGAACAATTTACAATTTGGTTTACTTAAACAAATCTTTTGAGTTAAGATTCATGGCAACGAGATTTTTTAAACTGTTTTAAGTTGGCTATTAATTTTACAATACAAACATTTTACAAAATAAGGTTTTCTAATATCGATTAATGAAGTTGTACGAGTTATTACAACAAGTAAACGAGCCATGAATCTGACACTCACACAAAACCTATGTGCTCGCCGGCATTTTTATGCTGACTTTATTTTCACGTATGTTTCAGGTGGTGCTGAATGCTGTTGAATGCGACTAGGATGCATGCTCACTTAGGACTGGACGAGGCCTTAGTGACTTAATAACGATGATAGTCGATATGTAAACTTGTTTGTTTTAACAATAAGACGATGTAAATGTTAAATATCTAAATAAAACGAAACTTTTGAATCCATGGTTGTGAAACAATAATTCTGTCGCTCCACTCCGCGACGTTTCCGCCGCGGTTTCATTGTTTTACGCGGTCGGGGTGTGACAGAAGAGTTGGTATCAGAGCCAATGGTTATAGGGAATTAGGTTATTAGTAATGCTTTGTCCTAGACTATAACTTTTGTAGGACCCTAACACAAGTTTCTTGCGTTTAGATTTTAAAAACAAAACCGTCACCTATCTTTAGGTGATAACCACAACGAGAACACAAATTACAAGTCCGTTTTGAAAACCAATCATCTATTCTTGGATGATTTATTATAAGGTTTTGAACCTTCAAAGTTTTCAAAAATCTTGTCAAAGTTTGGGTCTAAATAATGTGAACACGTGCAATCTGGAAGGGTGGATGCCTGTACCTCGAGTTTTCTGTCTAAGGCTAGAGTGTTGGTACAAATCCATATAATCGGACCAGTCACTCTTACCTGGGAACTCTTGGGGTGAGTGTCCACTTATAGGCTAAAGCATGTCTTCGCGATACATTAACGTGACCCGCTTACTTTGATTAGTCATCGTGTCATTTGTTTGCCTTAGGTAACAAACGAATGATCACAATCCTTATGTGTTGTCGATATATTTAAACATTCTGTTTTGATTATCCGATAACACTCACTTGTTTTCTCCCATATTCTTTGCTATCTTTAGGATGCCTCCGCATCACAGCAATACTCAAAAGTCCGAACTGGCAGCTACAATTGCCCAACAGCTAAGCATAGTGCTTCGTGGGACCATTGAGTTAGCTGTTGCCATGTGTCATCTCAAGGATGAAACTACTCAAGAGGTGCCTAAGAAGATAAAAGCCAAGTCTTCGAGAAGGGCAAGAAAGCGTAAAGCTTCCAAGAAGCTTGCAACAATTGCTCTAAATCAAGCAGGATCTAGCCATATGGCATCGCCACCAGCTAAGAAACCATACAAAGGAAAGGCTCCTTTGTGCAATCAATGTAACCTTCATCACCACGCCAGTGTCCAATGCCGAAGTTGTATGAACTGTGGATGTTTTGGTCATTTAGCAAAAATCTATCGTTCAGCCACTGCGCCAAATCAAGCTATTCAAAACCCTGTTCAACTTCAAGCAAATCTAGCACAAGCTCGTTTTCTGCCTGGTACTTGCTACAACTGTGGCGAGATGGGTCATTTCAGAAACAATTGCCCAAAACTTGTCAATACAAATCCGACCCATGAATGAGCATTTGGCTGACTAGAAGATGATGCTACTTAGTAACAACTATGATTTTATGTTTTGTTTCTTTTGTTTTCCAAGAATCTTGAAACACTTTAGTTGTTCCATAAATAAATTTGGTCGTTTCCATTTTATTTACAAAAATCAATGTGAACACATGTATATATGACATACCTCTACGATACCGACGCCAAGGAACTATCTTCCTTGCAAAACAGACTACTCTCATAGTTCTCCCATTCACGTGATCGTTCACGACCTCCATAAAAAATCCTAAGTACTCGCTTCTTCTAAAGAAACAAAGTACAAGGTATAAGTTATATCACTCGACAAATACTCGAAGTACCACTTTAAATCCCTGCTAGGATATCTAAGGGTACTTTTTCATAAGTCCTTAATTGGTCTTATGCGATGTGTCTATGTATATATCATTATATTCTAGTTTTCATAACAATATGCTTGTTACATAATTTCAAAAACATCATCCGTGTTTTCAAAAACCTCGTACAAGACTTTCAAAATCATCTCACATGGTTTTAAAAACATTTATAAACATATTTGCCTAATACATTTATTACATGATTCCAAAGACGTTACACATCCTTTCAAAAAAATCCCATGCATGGTTTTCAAAGACATACTGCTTGTATGTTGGCTTAACATACATAATACACGATTTTCGAGGACACTCTGCTTCATATATCAACTCAACCCACCTAAGCACAAGGTTTCGAAACATTTCTCGCTACACGAATCCTAAAATCCTTTTAAGATCTTCCCATCTTCTTAGTAAGATTCTTGAGGATGTTTAAAGTACAAATTAAGGTCCATGGATTGGATTCCTAGCATACTTTAAATGCACATGTACAAATCGATGACAAGATAACAACGAATCGATAACAAACAGATAACGAGTTGATAACAAGCTAACGACCAAGTTGACAATTCTGTGATTATGTGTTTATATGTTTTTGAGTGATCCGAATGCTCGCTATCCAAATCCTTGTAAAATCCTCCATATCTTCATATGATGAATTCTAAAAAGGATATCCAAAAGTGCTGTCTTAAGTCCTTAATGGGCTTCTATGCAATAGTCAAGACCCTTGGATTTTAATAAATACTATACCAATGATAAAGAGACCCCTTGATGGAATAGTCAAATCATCACGAGATTTTTCGTTTAATCCTTCCCCTACACATTTTAAAATAAACTGTGCGGACTATGCAAGGAATTACGTAATTATGGATGCATACATAATTATGGAATTCAATGCACAGAAACCACAACAAGTTTTGTCATGTGTAAGAACTATAGTAATAAGAATAACAAACGAAAACTCTGTGATGCTCATGTCTTATCTTCGCCTGATGGAAACGATGATTTCATTGTCTATTGCGACGCATCAAATCTAGGCTTTAGTTGTGTTCTCATGCAACGAGGCAAAGTTATAGCTTATGTATCAAGACAATTGAAGGTTCACGAGAAGAACTACACGACTCATAATCTTGAGTTGGGTGTTGTGGTTTTTGCTCTAAAAATCTGGAGACACTATTTTTATGGCACGAAATGTGTGGTTTTCACAGACCACAAAAGTCTCCAACACATTCTTAATCAGAAGGAGCTGAACATGAGGCAACGACGCTGGGTTGAGCTATTGAACGATTACGATTGCAAGATTCACTGAGTCAAGCTTAATTTTGTTCGCACTCTATCTGATATCCAATCACGTGTCTCTCAAGCTCAACAATCTTGTGTTACACAGGATTTGATGGGTAAGGAGTTACCACGCCAACTTGAGCTTAAACTCGAAACGAAAGACGATGGGTTACTCTATTTCAAGAATCGTTTGTGGATTCCGAATCAAGATGATCTTCGCACTTTAGTGATGGACGAATCTCATAAGTCTCGATATTCTATCCATCCTGGTGCTGACAAAATGTACAAGGATCTTCGTACTTAGTATTAGTGGCCTGGTATGAAGAAGGATATTGCCTTGTATGTATCAAAATGCCTAACTTGTCTCAAAGTCAAGGCTGAACATCAACGACCTTCTGTTTTCTTGTACAACCAGAGATACCTGTTTGGAAGTGGGTGAACATTGCTATGGATCTCATCACTAAGTTACCGCGTACATCTAGAGGTCACAACGCTATTTGGGTTGTATCGATCGATTAACGAAGTCAACTCATTTTATACCGATTCGCGAGGATCTATCTGCTGATAAACTTGCAAGGATTTATGTTGATGAGATTGTATCTCGACATGGTATTCCTTTAGATATCATATTTGATTGCGATGCTTGATTTTCATCTCAATTTTGGAAGACCATGCAATCTGCTATGGGAACTCAACTAAATCTAAGCACTGCTTATCATCCCCAAACAGATGGACAATCGGAGAGAACAATACAAACACCAGAGGATATGCTTAGAGCATGCGTGACAGATTTTGGTGGTAATTGGGATTCTCATCTACCGTTGATCGAGTTCTCTTACAATAATAGTCATCATGCTAGCATTAATATGGCATCGTTCGAAGCTTTATACGGTCGAAAATGTCGTTCACCTATCTGTTGGAATGAGATTAGTGAAGCTCAGCTTACTGGACCTGAGCTCATTTTGGAAACGACAGATAAAATCAAGAAGATTCACGATAATCTTCTGACAGCTAGAAGGCGTCAAAAGAGTTATGCGGATATGGGATGCAAGCCCTTGGAATTTCAAGTCAGAGACCGTGTCCTACTCAAGGTATCCCCATGGAAGGGAGTGGTGAGATTTGGAAAGAAAGGAAAACTTGCACCTTGATATGTTGGACCATTTAAGATTGTTGAAAGAATCGGAAAGGTTGCCTATCGACTTGAGCTACCTCCTGAACTTGGAAATATTCACCCAACATTCCACGTGTCCAATTTACGAAAAGTGTTAAGCCGATACTGATCATCACATTCCACTCGACGAATTTCAAGTTGATGAAACGATGCACTTTGTCGAGAAACATGTGGAAATAATGGACCGTGCAGTCAAACAGTTAAAGAACAGGCGAATACGATTAGTTAAAGTTCACTGGGAGTCCAAACGTGGCCCAGAGTATACTTGTGAACGTGAGGACTAAATGAAAGCGAAATACCCACATTTGTTTTCACAAGTTTCCTCTAGCTTAAATTTCGGGACGAAATTTCCTAAAGTAGGGGAGACTGTGACAACTGTGCTCTGTAAATGATGTACGATGTAAAACAATATCAATTATCAATAAAACAATGTGTTTTGGTGTTAATATATGTGTATTTGTGTTTGATGATTTTACGATTTGATTCGAGTTCGATTTCAAGCTTTAAATCGCTTTCTGGAAGGTTATACGCAAACTGGTGCGTAAACGTAACTAGTTTAACACAACAAACACTCCAGAATAGTGAGATAGGCTTACTTAAATAAGCTTTACATAACTTAGAAATAAGTTTTGGAGGGTTTGGTGGGTCGAAAACAAGTTTATTCGATTGCAGGGACTAATATGTCAAACTGCGAAACTATGCCGATTTGTACAGTAACGGACATTCCGAAACTTGATCATAAGTTAAACATATCTTAAATATCCTTTACATAGCTTAGAAATAGGTTTTGAGGGGTTTGGTATGCGAAAATAAACTTTTTGATCAAACAGGGACTAAAAGCGTCAAAAAGTGCATAAGTTTGCATTTTCGCGCATATCTTACGTTCTGAACATATTCGGACATCCAAAAATTTCTGTAATCATTAAAATATTTTATTTTAGTGATTGGAATGCAAAAATACCATTCGTCGTGAAATTTGGATCGTTTTCGCGTCTGTTTTGAGTTTTCATCGTAATTAACCGAATAACGCAACCGTATGACCAAAGGAACCGACATTCGAGATGTTTTTGAGCATATTTTAAGTTCCCTATACTTTAACTTCATTTTAGAGCCTTGAAATGGGGTTAACGGGGCTTAAACGTGCCGAAAATCAAGTTTTAAGCATGCAGGGACTTGTTTCGCCAAATTCTAAAACTTAGAACTGACCTCCCCCGAGCCACGCACCAGCCCAGGAATTATCTGGCGCACCACGTGACAGGGACCAAAAATCAGCAACTCGGTTTCAGCATCTTGCTTGATTTACAGGGTTGTTTATGCAAAATTCTCAATACCTGGAGCTGGTTTTGGATCACCATTGTATTCAATACCATGTCCGACAAGTGTAGGGTCAAGATTGATCCTTCTAAACACTTGGAATGATCTTGATGATCCAATTTTCCTATAAATAGCAATGGGTTCTTCATTCATTCTTCACACTTGATCTCATTTCTGCTCTAAGTTGAAGCTCTCCCTTGTAAAGCTTCATACCTGAGTATTTTGAGATCAAATCTTCATTGCTTGGACCTTTTGTGCTACTTAAATTCCTTGGTTTACTCGATCCTTTCTAGTTCATTTAATCAAGGATACTTTGCACTTCGATGTGAGTACATAGTCTCCTCTTTTACTGTTTTCAATTGTTTTGGGGTGATTCATATGTGTTAAACGATTTTGATGCTTTCAACGATGATTTAAAAAACGAATACTATGGTTTATATTAAACACAAACGATTTTGATAATGTGAACAAGCTTGTTGGTCGTATTTACATAACGAATAACATTCATTAACAATGATCAAGCCAACCAGTATTAGGTTATGGTACCATAGGATCTGACAAATCCCGTTATCGGACTGCCACCATGGTTATGTATGGGGGTTATGTGGGTAACGACTGAACCTGATGATTGTTAACTTACCCTTTGGTGCTTTGTTAATACGAGTTGAACGATGGACGAGTTGCGAATGTTTGAATGTTATAAGCGAGACGACCAAAAGTTAGTTTTCACAATTAAAACGAGAGCGATTTGAACGATTATGAACGATTTGCACGATTTGGAACAATTTGAACGATTTAAACAAATGAATGATGGTCTATAACACGAACGAGTTAAACGACTTAAACGATTGGTTTTTGGTATGTGATTTGATAACGGGACGGGTGTAACACGATAAAGGCATGGTAGATACGCCGCTGGTACTTCATATATATAAGTGTTTTTATCATATTACATTCTGTAGCGTTATTTAGTTCACGTGGACGAACGATTTTCAAATGAGACACGCAATGATGTTCACTAAACGATATAAACCATACGAGTTTTATTACGAGAACAATTTACAATTTGATTTACTTAAACAAATGTTTTGAGTTAAGATTCATGTCAACGAGATTTTTTAAGCTGTTTTAAGTTGGCTATTAATTTTACAATACAAACATTTTACAAAATAAGGTTTTCTAATATCGATTAATGAAGTTGTACGAGTTATTACAACAAGTAAACGAGCCATGAATCTGACACTCACACAAAACCTATGTGCTCGCCGGCATTGTTATGCTGACTTTATTTTCACGTATGTTTCAGGTGGTGCTGAATGCTGTTGAATGCGACTAGGATGCATGCTCACTTAGGACTGGATGAGGCCTTAGTGACTTAATAACGATGATAGTCGATATGTGAACTTGTTTGTTTTAACTTTAAGACGATGTAAATGTTAAATATCTAAATAAAACGAAACTTTTGAATCCATGGTTGTGAAACAATAATTCTGTCGCTCCACTCCCCGACGTTTCCGCCGCGGTTTCGTTGTTTTACGCGGTTGGGGTGTGACAAATAAAAGTGCCATCGAACATATAGTAGCACAAGGAATCATAGATACTATGCCATATATTATCAAGACTATTAAAGAGGCAGAAAATAATAATTCTGTAATCGGAAGTAAATGTGCACCCACTGAACCAAGTCACAGCGTGAATAAAAATCACGGACCACTTATCCATGCTCCAATTCCAAAAAGAAGAAGGACCATCTCATATGGTTGTTCTTATAAAGAATTCTTGGCCTGTAAACCAATAGAATTCTCAAGCAATGAAGGAGCCATTTCAGCCTTACGCTGGATAGAAAAGACAGAAGCAGTCTTAAAAATAAGCAAATGTGCAGATGAAGATAAAATGATGTTTTCTTCTAATCTTTTTAAGAATGCAACATTAGAGTGGTGGAGTACCATTCTCCAATCTAGAGGAAGTGACAGAGTTTATAACATGGAATGGACCAACTTTAAAGAGATAGTTGAAAGGAAATTTTGTCCTCCTCATGAAAAGGAATAACTTGCAATAGGTTCCTAAATCATCAGATGATTCCGGATATGATTACCGGTACGTTTTTAGTTAATGATATTTTTGCTAAAGTATTATTTGACTCTGGTTCAAACCAAAGTTTTATCAATACTTCTTTCTGCAAACTTCTCAATCAACCATTAACTAAACTTCAACAAGACTGTCTGGTGGAGAAGGAAAATGGAGAATCCCTTAAGATAAGTGAAATCTTGCAGGGAGCAAGGATAGAAATTCTAAACCATAATTTTATTGCTAATCTTTTTCCAATGAATCTAGCCGGATTCGATGTCGTGTTAGGAATTGATTGGTTGGTAGCCAATCATGCCATTATTTTATGTGATCATAAGTGTGTACAAGTAAGCACACTAAATGGTGAAAAGATCATAGTTAAAGGAGACAAACTAACCAGATCAACAAAATTCATCTCTGTAATGAAAGCTGCAAGTTATGCAAGGAATGGAGGAATGGTGTATATGATTTCAGTAATCATTAACACTAAAGGAAAAGAATTAAAAGATATTCCTGTAGTATCTAAATTCTCAGATGTTTTTCCAGAAGAATTACTTGGATTACCGCCAGATCAAGTGGTTGAATTTAGAATTCACCTATTACCAGGAACCGCACCGATTGCCAAGGCACCATATCGACTAGCACCCACGGAGATGCAGGAACTGAAGAAACAGCTGGACGAACTACTTGAAAAAGGTTTTATATAGCCTAGTTCATCACCAAGGGGAGCACCGGTACTGTTTGTCAAGAAGAAATATGGATCGATGCGTATGTGCATTGATTACCGGGAATTGAATAAGGTTACGATTAAAAATCGCTACCCACTACCGAGAATCGATGACTTGTTTGATCAACTTCAAGGAGCTCGATTCTTTTCTAAGATAGATTTACGCTCAGGATATCATCAATTGAAGGTACAGGAAGAGGACATTCCTAAAACTGCTTTCAGAAAAGATACGGTCATTATGAATTTACAGTTATGCCATTTGGTTTAACCAATGCCCCAGCCGCATTTATGGACATGATGAACAGGATATGTATACCATACCTGGATAAGTTCATAATTGTCTTTATAGATGATATTCTAATTTACTCCAAGAGTAAGGAGGAACATGCAGAGCATTTGCATATACTTTTGACATTGTTGAGAAAAGAAAAGGTTTTTTGCTAAATTCTCAAAATGCGAATTCTGGTTGCAAGAAGTGCAATTCCTTGGACATTTGATTAATCATGAAGGAATTCATGTGGATCCCACAAAGATCGAGGCGATTACCAAATGGAAAGTCCCTGAGTCACCTACGGAAGCAAGAAGTTTTCTTGGATTGGCAGGATATTATAGACGTTTTATTCAAGATTTCTCTAGAACAGCCATTCCATTGACCAAACTGACTTGCAAATCAGTTAAGTTTGAATGGGGATCAAAACAAGAGGAAGCATTTAGGATTTTGAAGCAAAAGTTAATCAACGCACCCATACTCACGTTACCTGATGGAACTGAAGACTTTGTAGTCTACTGTGACGCATCTAAGTTAGGATACGGATGTGTGCTAATGCAACGTCAAAAGGTTATAGCTTATGCCTCTAGACATCTTATGAAACATGAAGAGAACTATACAACCCATGATCTAGAGTTAGGAGCCATAATCTTTGCCCTTAAGATTTGGAGATACTATCTTTACGGTAGTAAGTTCGATGTCTTCACAGATCATAAGAGTTTAAGATATGTTTTTAGGCAAAAGGAACAAAATATGAGACAGAGACGAAAATTCTTAGTGATTATGATTGTGATATCCAGTATCATGCAGGAAAAGCTAATGTAGTAGCTGATGCTTTAAGTCGAAAGTATCATGAAAAGTCAAAACGAGTACGCTCTCTCAGACCAAATCTGCAGATAGATTTAAATGAGCAAATTAGAGAGGTACAAGAAATAGCAATCAAGGACGATGCTGAAGTTTTAAA